>BSBM01000007.1:20490000-20547500 GCA_027924585.1 Larix kaempferi | reverse complement strand
AATAGTGCTCTCAAGCTCCACTTCCCTTCACCCCCTGTATCCCATCATGTTCTCATTCCCTTCATCTCTCCCCACTTAAGCTTCCAACATCCTTCAAAGCCCTTGACCCTATTAAATATTAACCATAGATTCCCTTGACCCTTCCCCACCCCTATTAAATATTAACCATAGATTCCCTTGACCCTTCCCCACCCTTTCTCAAATATTAACCAAAAATTTCCTTGAGTCTTCCCCACCCCCTCTCTTTCAAGTATTAAAAATATATTTTATGATTTACATAATGCGAGCACGTTTTGGCACTACATAACGCGTACGCGTTATGAAATTCTAAAGCGTGCACGTTATGAAATTCTAAAAGCGCGGCAATATTTTTTGAATTTAAACAGAATGCGCTCGTGTTTTTTAGAGCCTAAACCAAGCCGACTCACTTGATTGCATGTCAACCATAAGCCTATGTGTATGCTTTGGAGTTTGCTTCAGTAATACCAAACCTGTGCTATGGTAATGATAAACCAAAGCTAATTGGGTATTTCTTCCAGTTTCTGGAGAAGCCTGTGCTTAGCCACTCGTTATAGTATGCTACACACAGTCATTTTTGACGAAATCTTAAACACAAATAGCATTTTTTTAATTTCTTTTGTGTCCTACCTCCTTAACTCGTGAAACACACTGTTAGTGTTTCTTCCATAACTTTTTCAATTCTTGATCATTTAAAAAAAAATTGTATGGTGCACAAGTAGACACTAACCTCCACATTCTATCAAAAACCCATTTCAAGATTTTTGCATTAATACCTTCAAAGGCTGCACCCACAAAAGAGGTACAAATTTTGAGGTTTGATCACTTAGACAATTATAAAAAAATTATAAAATTACTAATTTAATTTTCAAAAAATAATGGCGCACTAGTGCTATATGTTCTCTACATGCATGCCCATTTTTGTAGCTTGATTCCATCATTTAGGCCCTCAAAGGATGCACCCACAAAAACATATACCTTATCATTTGCCTGAAAAATAAAAAGTGTCTCTTAGGAAAAATGAAACTTGACATAGCTATGCAAATTTTCAATACATAAAAGTTATATATTCAGAAACTTGATTCAATTTCCTACATTTCATCTTTTTTACTCAATGCAAGATATTTTGCGTAAGTATCTCAAACAATCCAAGTAAGTTGAGGGATGCCTAATTTTTCAGTTTTCTATTGCATCTAACGCGCCAAAAGTGACCCTCATTAGCTTGCACTGATCCATAGGTCAAGCCGAAAACGTTGGGTTTGGATATACAAAACGCTGTCTTCATACCATGGATCAGGCGTACTAATGAGAAACAATGACTCATCTGGAAAGGGGTCAATGGGCTCATATTTTGCATCGGTATGGGGAAGGTCACATATGAGCTCGACAAAGATCAAGGATTTTTTCGATTTAGATTTTGCAAACTCCAAATCAAAATATTGGAGGACCGCACTCCAGCGAGAGTAATTCCCCCCTAGTACTTGACGAGTTAAAATATGGTACATGGGGATGGATCCTGGAATGATTGTTTTCTTGCGGAGCAGAATGTAGTGACAAAATATTTAGACAGTGATGACGACTGCGAAAGCCAACTTCTCAACATGCGAATATCGAGTTTTGGAGTCGAAAAGAATCTTACTGAGATAATAAATCACATGTTCTTGGTCATTATTATCTTCTTGCACTAACTCCATACCAATGGTGGAAGTAGACGCGACGAAATAAAGGATATAGTCTCATGTATAACCAGGGGTTTGTAACATGGGTGCATTTGTCAAGAATTTTTTGAGATTATCAAATGAACGTTGAGCTTGATCATCCCAAACAAAAGGGACATTCCTTTTCAACAATCGCATGTGTTCTTGAGAGATATCCATGAAGTTGCAAATGAAAAGGTGCAAACAATTTTCCTTCCCTTGCAAACTTTGAAGTTTAGGTATATTGGTGGGGGATGGTAAGGCGAGAATGGCCTCAACTTTTAGCGGATCAATTTTGATCCCATCTTTGGAGACCATGAATCTCGGGAGTCTTTCAAATTCAACAAAAAACACACTTGTGTGGATTCAAGCGTATATTGTAGTAATGGCACCAAAGAAAAATAGCTCTAAGGTGGTTTGGATGATCGTCTCGACGAGTGGAGTGAGCAGGTAGATCATCAAGATAAGGGTCCAAAATATGCTTGATATCATGAAAGACATATGCCACGGCCCATTGAAAAGTAGCCCCAACATTCTTTAGACCAAAGGGTAGCTTGCGATAAGCAAAGGTTCCCCATGGGAAAATGAAAGTGGTCTTGTGCTGATTAGATGGGAGAATCTCAATCATCCATAAACGAGAAGACGATGCTTCCAACACGGTTATCAATGATTTGGTTGATAAAGGGAGTAGGGTAATTGTCCTTGGGACATGCCTTATTCAGATCCCTATAATCGACACAAATTCTAATAGTGCGCTACTTTTTCAATACTGGGACAATATTAAAGACCCATTTTGTTAGCGGCACAAGATAAAAGTATCCATCCTTCAACAGTTTTTCAACTTCTTCCTTGATGGAAACAATCTTGCGAGGGTATACCGGGATAAGTTTCTGCTCGACAAGTTTTTCTCCCTAGTAGGTCTTGATTTCATGAACTATAATGGATGGATCAATACCTGGCATTTCTTTGTAGCTCCACTCAAATACAATGCAGAATTCTTGAAACAAGGCCTTAAAAATTTTAACATCTTATGAGGAACAAGTTTGGTCGAGTTGGATGTTTTCCATGATACTGGGTTTCACCGATATATCAATCAACATCATGGTCGTGATATTTCCTAAATTTCCTTTAGAGACTATACCCTTAGTCAAAATAGGGGATTACGGATCACTGATTATATCAGGTGGAACCACATATTTTATATCATTTTCTACCTTGTCCAGTGTGGGGAGGAAATATGACCGATGATGATTATCTTCCCATGGTGGCTCATCTAGACTCATAACCTCCATGATAGATTCATCTGATGGAAAAGTATGCAAGAGATAATCCAGGGAAGGCATAGAATATTCCATCCAAGACGATAGAGAATATTGGGCCGATGCCACAAGGTGTTTTTCATCGAGGACTGGGTCATTGGACATGGATTGAATAACATTGTATGTTGCCTCAGTGGGGATAAGCGGTATAGAATCACTTATTGATGAAATTTGTGATAAACTGGTTATTACCGAAGGGTCATCTGATTCAAGGGATTATTGCACCACAAACCTAATCATGTTAACTGTGGAAAACCTTGATGGAGGATCAGGCATGGGTAAGGGGAAGCATCCCATGAGTGAAGAGTCCTTTAAGAGCCCAACACCAACATCCTTGTACTGAGGTTTCACATGCGCTAACAATGGGAAATTGTGAGAAGAGTTGTTGTGGATATTAGGCATAGAAAATTCTAGCTGGTAGATAGTAACAATCTTCCCTTAATGGGGAAATTGTACCAAATGAAAGACTGAGGATGCAAGGATAGTCATTGTGTAGAACCAATTACGCCCAAGTAACAAAATATAATCCAAGGGTGCATCCACCACTTCCACGTGAATGGAAATGGACTTTCCCCCTAAATCCACGACCAATGAAGATAGTAATCCATACGGTAGGAAGCCACAATTGTTAAAGGATTTTAGCGTGGTAGGAGATCGATTGACCTTAGTAGAACCGATGGCTCTCCAACATGTTAGAGACATGATCAAGGTAGAGGCTCCTTCATCCAAAATAGTACGATGGACGTTTTTCCCAGAAACTATGGTATTAATATGAAACACACATATGTGGGAGAGCCTTGGTTTGAAATATTAGATGAAACATAATAGAATTAGATGTTTCAGGATCCACTTCTCCTAGAGTTGACAAGAGGATTTTGCTTTGACTGAGGCAATTCTGCAGAATCTCAAGGGTCGACATAGTGCAAGGTGCTTGGGCTAAATCCTCAAAAATATTATAATTTTGAGCAGCCCGAGCATTCAGATTGAATGTTTCCTTTCAGATGGTGGCCTTGGGTCGGCGCAACACCAAGTCAGTAACAATATTTTCTATTTGAAGAGGGTCTGAAGAAGGGGGAAGAGTAGTGGATGTAGAGATTGAGGTCTTGCCAGAAGTACCTCCACTAGATATCTTATCTGGAATGTGATCATACGTCTGTGTCAATCGTTTTTCCACGCATCATGAATACATCAGCGGTCAACGATGTATCCCCTTGATGGGGACGATTCATTTATCCGAACGAGGTGCAGTGTCATGAGCGACCATTTGTTGTTGTTGTGGGAAAGGGTCAGTTAACACTGATGAATGTGAGGGACCTTTTAAAAACTTGTTAATTTCCTTACGATGAGGACATTCTTTGGTAAAATGGTCACCTGCAGGGAAACTTAGCCTTTCTCTTAGGATTAGTGTCAGCATTGGTGTCTTGGGATTTCGGGTTCTCCTATTGGTTCGAAGACATTTTGGAATTTCCTTTATTTTTATTCTTTCGTTGAGATGAGGAGGATTTGACCGCATTCAACTTAGAGGATTGGGTAGGAGAAGGGTGATTCTTGGTGTTATTTGCAGTCTGATTATGAGTTGGCATAGAGGTTGAATGAACTTGTTGTCCAACTGATTTGGATTTAGGTTGGGCCTTCATAGAACCAACTAAACCTTTCACAGGAGGTTTGGTAGAAGGCCTGGAAGGATCATTTGTGGGGCAAGGAGCATTGGGAATTAGGTCATAAAAGGTTCCATACTTGGAATAAACCAAATCCATATATTGAGCATGACTGATCATCTGCTCCTCCGTAACAACACCTCCTACATCGAAATCCCTAGCAATGGGTGGAAGAAGCAATTTTGTGAACCAATCAACAAATAATTGATTCGGAATAAGAGGATTAATCAACCTACGCCGCTTTCTCTACTCATGGATATGATTGGAAATGTGAGTGGAGGTGGATTTTCGAAGCAAGGTTAATAGGTCTGTACTAGTCTCGTATCTAATTGGTAATTGAAAATGTGTAATAAATTCCATCACGATGGAATTAAAGTCCCTAAAGGAGTGTTGTGGTATCTTGATATACCATTTTGTGGTCGTCCCTGTAAGAGTTCATTGGAAGAGTCTCGAGCGAATAGAATCATCCATGAATGATTTCAAAGAGCACTAGAGATGGAAAGTCATAACATGGTTTTTTGGGTCTTCCCTAGGTTTAGCGTCAAACTTGGGAATATGTGATGGTATTTTTGTGGGTATGGGGGGCTAGGAGGCCTCATGCAATATGGGATCGTTCGTGAGTCTCAATAGGTTAGGAAAATCAAATGTTTCCAAAAAAGGAAGCTGTCTATTAGTTTCCGGGTATGAATAATATTGATGAGGCATAGGAACACCTGTAGGGACACACATTGGTTGTGGTTGCATATTGAAATCGCATAGGACACCTGCATAGTACTGTTGGAAAGGTTGAGGATTCTGAATCGTGGGTGGTGGTATATTGATATGATGACCTTTTTACAAGCCTAAAGTTCGGAAGTTCTAATTTAATTATTAACCAGGGATCGTACAAACTTAAGAGGCACTGTGCACTGTATGTGCAACTGTTGAGAGAAGCCTATCTAAAGATTTATTCTATGGAAATTGGAAATGCCTAATAAAAGAAAAGCATATAAATTCTTTGTTCTATGAAAGGATGAAAATCTGTTTAACAATAGCATCTAGTTACTGAAGGAAATAATCTAATTTATAAAATTGAAATTAAATTGAAAACGGGGAATGATTAATCTAATAAAGAAGGAAATATTATCATAAGAAATGCTTTGAAATGTTAATCTAAAGAAATGAAAATTACTTATATGAAAGCTGGAATGCATGATATCATAAATCTGCGTAAATTGTTCCAATGCATGGAAATGTAAATCTGTCTAAACTGTTCTTGTGGAATGCACCTACAGGACTACGTAAGCCCTATAATGGAACTACAGACACCATGATGCAAAGCTATGGATGAAAACAAGAAATTTCCAGAATTCTATTTTAACTAGCAAATGATCTTTTTAAACGAAATATAGTTATCTACTAGATGAAAACAAAAAAATGCTTTTAAACTAATAATAGAGAAAACACAAATGATCTTTCCAAAATTCTATTTTAACCAACAAATGATCTTTTTAAACGAAATACAACTATCTACTAGATGAAAACAAATAAATGATTTAAACTAATAATAAATAAAACACAAAATCCTACTCAACACATTGAGGGGGCCACCTCAAAGCGTGTTATAGGAGCTAATTTAAACTATGAACTAACAAATGATGTAAAACGGACTTCTTCCATTAAGTTGTTTGTGAATCCATATCAAAGTAGTACAAAACTTGAGTGTTGTGTAAAGGAAAATGTCTAAACAGAAACAATAAAACCAGAGGGAGCTTCATGCTATGCATGCGTCCCTATTTATTACATAGTTTCAAAAAGTGTCTTCTTTGGAAACCACGATATCAATCTATTCTAGATTTTTTATCCCTGAAAATCAAGGGAGACTGGTAGAATGATCTCGAGTTCCTCTTTTGTTGTTCCATGAGGTCAACTGGTACTGACTGTGCTGACCTTGATTATGTATATGTGTAACTTGGGAAGGATCGATCTGCTATCTTCATGGTTGTCATAAAACCTGTGCTTATTTGCAAATAGCACTCATCCACTAGTTAGCTCATTAAAAACATGCTAAGCAAAATAAATATTACTACATAACCATCATTTCTTCAAAATCAACGAAAACCATATCCTAGCCTATAAAAAGGGGTGATCTTATGCTTAATTGCTACTCCATAATAGTAGAAAGGGGATTTGTGACTACAATTGATACCTATATTCTGGCCTTATCATCTCCCCCAAAATTGAAGATGTTACACATCGGTGTGTAACCCATCCCCTTGGCCTGGTGCAATTTTCTGTTGTTCAACGTCCTCTCTAATATCCCATGAAACGATCCTAGGTGCCCTTGTCTACTGTTAATATCCCATGTTCTGTTCTTCTTTGTCCCAAGTCCGCCTTTCTTCTTCTTCATCAATGTTTTCCTTGATTGTCAAGGGAAGAAAAAATGGCGGGTTCATCTTCATTCCAATCCATTTCAGTTTATTTTTTTGTAAAGATTCTTTGTACATTCTTTCCCTGAACAGGGAAACATCCATCCTATGGGGGAGTGTGGTTCCCTCTTCTTCAAATATCCTGAAATTTTTTTCCATCTGTCCCTTATGGCCTCTTCCACCTCCTCAAGGGTACTCTGAATGGTTTTGTCAAAATGTTCAATAGTTTCCTACTACTTCTCTTTAAGGATAGGAATTAAGTCCTCATCAGTTGTTAGAGCATCATGATTGTGGATCACTGTTCCAGGATGATATGCTTATGCTCTAACCCATAACGCATTCACCCATTCCTCTGACTAGTATAAATGAACATCTTGTGCTCTTTTTATTTCATGGTTCATCCAGGAACATAATGCTCTTAACTAAAAATCACCAATGTATGGGTTAGGTGACTAGTCATATGAATGAGGCACAACCAAGTTATAGAGGTAGAATTCACACAATTGGTCTTTCTCAAGATCTGTATTGTCTAGCGAGGCGTCCACAAAATATTCTGGGTGGCCAATTCCAATGGAAAATTATTCTTTGACCTTTGTAGCTGAAATCGACACCACTTCTCTCTGAGATATACTTATAAATTCTGGACGGGGGTCTATAACCAACAATTTCTTCATAAATATTGGTAGTTTGATCCATGGTAGTCTCTAGATTTAATGTTTTTTTATATTTCTCTGCTAACTTTTCTTTAGCTTTCCCCAATTCTATCTGTAATGCTTGGTTTTGTTGCTCCAAGCGCTTTTGCTGGTAAACATACTACATATTTAAAATGTGAATCTTCTCACGAATGACTGGAGTTTCTATCGAATTCGCAACCTTCCCACTCTTTCTTGGGGTCATAGGGGAATGTGTTGCAAGCTTCAGTGCTTCCATTTCTTCCTTAACCCTTGATAGTTCTAATAATGCATCTGTTAGATGAGAATCCTATTTGACCGGCATTTATTCTTCACTTAATGTGCTTCCCCTTATCGACGTCTTCTCTTCCATAGACATAAAAGATTCTCCTTCTTCCATCTCATAGTCCTCTGAGTCCTGTTGATCTAAGGGTGACTTCCTAGATTCCTCTTCATCTTCTTCATTCTCTTCTTTCTCTTTTTCTTTTTCTTCCATGATCTTTGCTTCTTTCTCTTTTTCTTTTTTCTTCCCTAATCTTCACTTCCTTCTTAAGCCTCTTGCTTTGTCGTTTGAACTCGTATGCCCTGGACGACAACACTGGTTGTTTCTAAGCAGATACTTCTTTGAAATGATTTATTTTTACCAGGGTGTCAGCAACGGTCTTGATGTCGTCTATCTCCAATTCAATATTTCTTTTAGCCCCTAATTGAGTGGCCGCCTTCTTTTCTATGCCTAGACCCTTCCTTTCTTTATGTCCTATGATGGGGGTTGAGGTCGAACCCGGAGTTCCCCTCATTCTTTGCACATCGTCAGTGGAAATATGTATGAATTCTTCCCAGGAAAGTTCAGGGATCTAGGTGGACAATTCCTCACAGATGATTAATTTAATCAGTCCATGATGCACCAGGGCATTATCTTTCCCTTGCACCACCTTTCGACTGACCTCCCACATAGACTGCAATAGATAAAAGGGAATGATGATATTGTTGTTTGGTTTAATATTCCCTTGATTTATTAAGATTTCCAACATCCTTAAGTGAAATGTGGGTGCATAACCGAGTCTCCTGGTAAAGGTGATGTATTTCAGGATGACAGCTATTATTTCATCCAGGGGTTTTGGCATATTTTCCATTTTGACTCCATTTTTATCTTCCTCATACCTTTATCCTTCTTGAAATAAGGCATGTTTTAATTTTATGACACTTTCTATATCATCCTTACACCAATGTAACCCTTGCAAAATGCATGTGTAAGTCGATATTATTTCTTCGTTCAAATGGATACGCAACCCTTTCACCCTTGTCACATATTCTTCCTCTTTAAAATGTTTGAGGTTTCTAGTGAATTCCAAGGCCACATTCTGGTCATATCCCGTTAAACCAGTGATGAAGGGCATTCACGCCGTTGTGCGGAGGATGGTCAATACCTCTGGGTTATCATAAATGGGGGAATGGTCCACAGGATCGCTCTTCTTAAAACCAACGGTAATTGTTTTTAAATCAACTAAATAGATGAACAAGCTGAAGGAATGAAGATAACTTACTTGCATTTCTTCTTGAATGGGGAATTGGCTTCCCTTGAATTATTGTTTGGGTGTCTAAGTATTCCCCTTCTTCCTCTGCACCATCTTGCTCCACCATCTTGCTCTTTGCTATGGTTGTTTTTGAATGAATGCAGGTAAAAACATTCAATTGCCCTCGTTCTGCCTTACCACTTCATTATTCTCCCATTTCTGCAACTGATTAAAATCAAGATCGTGGGGAGATATGCAACACACGTTTTAATTATGCTTTTCAATGCATCTTCTTCACCACCCTAGATTTCTATTTCTATTTTGAATGCGTAATCATTATATCTCATGGATAAACGTCCTTGCTTTGATCTGTGGGCCGCCTCCCCCTTTCTAAAAGTGAGTTGTCCTCAGCTCAGTTATGGAGTAATTATGCTTTCCGTAGGTAGGGTAGATTCTGGTGATTTAAAATAATGAGGTCAGTAGCAGGATAATTTTTAAGGATTCTAATATTAAACTCAAGTATAATATTATAAGTGATTATTTTGGATTGAAAAAAATAGATATATAGATAGGTAGGCAAATATTAAATATGAAACCTACAATTTACTACTGAAACGTATAAATTTTGGCGAATAATATGATAAAAAAACATATTTTATGTAAATATAGGCGATATTAGAGACTAAAAATGACCAAATTGCGAAAGTTTTTGAAAAAAAGCCCAAAAATTAGCCATTTGGCGAAATTTAGCCCCTAAAAATTACCCTGGTCAGTAGTTACCTTTTTTATGCTCAACGTACCTGCAGTGTTGATGTGGAGAGTGATTTGTTGATCCGATGTGGCAGATCGCACATGCTCCTTTCTGTAGTTATTTATGCTTTGTCTCTAGTTTTTTTTCTTTTCTATAGTTGAGGTTCCTTCTGTGTAATTTTTGAATTCGGGCAGGTTGGAGTTGATTTTTTTGGCTCTCTTAATAATAATTGTTTTGCCTTGCTTGATATTAATTGTTCTGGCTCTCTTGATAATATTTTTTTTGGCTCGCTTGATAATAATCTGTTGGCTTGGTAGAAGAGGATTGTAGTAATGTCTTGTTTTCTTTTCTTTTTTTCTTCTTTTTTTTATTTTTATTTTTTTTCCTTTTTTCTTTCTCTTTTTTCTTTCTTCCTCTTTTGAAGAAGAATTCAGTTGAAGTAGAGGACATATGGGTCCAAAATAAGCATGATATGCTTTTTATAAAGGTTAGGTGTGAATCCTTCTTTAGAAAGTGGTTTCTTGTACATCTTGAGACCATGTCCATTAATTAACATCGAAAACTGACTGTCATCTATTGTTTTTACCTTGACGGCTCCATTATCGTAAATGGTCCTAGCCATCGGGTTGTTGACTTGCCTTTGAATTTATGGAATTTGGAGTCATATAATAATGCCTAGTCTTCTTCTTTGGATTTCTTTGTCCTTATGTTCTTGTCATGCCATTGTTTCCTCCGTTGTTGTACTATCTCAGCGTGAGATAAAGCTTGATGTCAGTATTCATCTAGTTGATTTAATTGTAGAATGTGTTCTTTTTTAATCCTTGAGAGTTCCATTTTTAGTTCAACAACTGTTCTGAATGTCTTTATCTCGAACTCAATGGGTAACATGACCTTTTTTGGGCATATACTAATTCATAGGGAGTAAATCCAGTGGTTGTATTCCATGTGGTATTGTAGGCCCAAAACGCTTCATTCAACCTATCTTCCCAATCTCTTTTATGTAATTGTAATGTCTTTGTTAGAATTTTCTCTAACTCCCTAATCGTGACTTCTACCTTCCCATTTGCTTTTGGGTGGTAGGAAGAATTTTTCCTATGCTTATCTCGTTTCTTCTCAGGAGTTCTTTAATCAGGTTGGAGGTAAATAGTGTTTCTTGATCAGATACTAGCTCCCTTGGGACTCCAAACCTGCTGAATATTTGTTTTGTAAAGAATTTTGCCACACTATTTTCATTAACAGTAGTAAGAGCTTTAACTTCTTCCCATTTGGGAAGGTAATATGTACATACTAGGATGTAGTTCTTTTGGTTAGATGGTGGGTTAAATGGCCCTACAAAGTCAAATCCCCATTTATCAAATGGCTCTAATAATAGTTGAGGCTGAAGAGGCATTTCATCTTTCTGGGTGGGTTTACCCATCTTCTGGCAGTCATCACAATGCGATACATATTCTTGAGCGTCTTTATGGAGTGTAGGCCAACAATACCCTATTTGGATTATTTTATAGGTTGCTATTTTTGCTGCATAGTGGCCTCCACATGGCTCATTGTGAGTAGCATGAAGTATATCATGTACTTCATCCTCTCTTATGCTCTATCTTAATATATGATCCAGTCCTTTCTTAAAAACAAGCCCTTGCATCCAACTGTAAGTTGCACTCTGCCTTATTAATTTGCATCTCTGCTTGTAGTCATAATGCAGTGGAAATTTTCCAGAGACTAGGTAGTTGGCAATGTCAGCAAACCATGGAATTTCCAGCGATATTGCAAACACGTGTTCATATGGGAAATCATCTTCTACCATTTCCTTGTCTTGCACATGGGTTAGTCTTGATAGAAACTCTGCCACTACATTATGTTTTCCTGGTTTATCTAGAATTTTAAAATCAAATTATTGTAAAAGAAGTGGCTATCTTATAACTCTAGCACTGTTATGAGGTTTATTCATTAGGTACCTTATTGTTGAGTGGTCTGTGTGTACAAAAACTGGATATCATGTTATGTAGTGACGAAATTTATTGATGGCGTGGACAACAACTAAGAATTCCTTCTAAATTTTTGTTGATATAATTGATGGTGTAGGGATTCTTTTCCTCTTCATATCGTAAAAATGCACCAATAACTATGTCATAAGCATAAGAGTGAATGTGAAAAGGTAGATTCTAGTTCAGGCCTTGGAGTATAAGAGCGGTAGTAGTTTTCTCTTTCAAGTGCTCAAACATTTCCATGCACTGATTATTCCAATTGAAATATGTATCTTTGGTCAATAGTACAAACATGGGAGCTACCACTCTTTTGAATCCTTTTAGGAACCTTCTGTAGTATCCTGTCTGGCCTAAGAAGCTACGCACATCTCTTTCTTTGACTGGTGGGGGGGGGATTTTTAATGACAACTACCTTGGCTTGATCAAATTCAATTCCTCTTACTGATATATGGTGCCTAGAAATATGCCTCATTTCATTAGCATTCTACACCTATCATTGCTTAGATAGAGAATCATCTCTATGCATTTCTTCAATACTGCTTCCAAATGATCTAGTGCCTGCTGAAAATCTTGTCCATATTGTGTGAAATCATCCATATATATCTCCATCTGATCATTGATGAAATCTGCAAATATACTCAGGATGGCCCTCTTAAAGGTTGTTGGGGCATTGTAGAGTCCAAATGCTAGTACTCTATATGAAAATGTTCCTCACATGCAGGTACATGTGGTTTTATCTTGATCAGGTGGGTGGATTTGGATTTGATTGTATCCACTAAAACCATCCAGGAATGAAAATAATTTGTTTCCAGCAAGAGTATCTAGTACCTGATCAATGATTGGTAGGGGAAAGTGGTATCTTTTAGTTGCCTTATTAATCTCTCTATAATCCACACAAATTCTCCATTTTCCCCCTTTCTTGGGAACTATCCCCAGAGGTGACACCCACTCACTATCTGAGATAGGATAGATGAATCCAGCGTTGAGTAGCTTCTGTAATTCTTGTTTGACTATATCTTTTAATGTTGGGTTCATTCCTCTTTGGTGATGCCTTATTGGGATAGCACCTTCCTTGATATAAATATGATGCTTGCAAATGTTGGGATGTATTCCCTTCATGTCTGTGTATGTCCAAGCAAAATCCTTGCTATGATCTGTGAGTACTTTAATTAAGAGTTGTTCTTGGTCTGGCTTCAGATTTGCATTGATGTTCACAGTATTTCCAGGAATAATTTCTACTATTTTTACTATTGTGGGTTCTTGTTCCACATAAAAAACCGCTGCCACATTGTGTCAGGATCTTAAATTAGGTGGTGCTCCTATGATCTCTTCTTCTTCACCCGTTGCAAAAATTTATTCAAGTACATCATTGTCAGGATAAACATTCTGAATAAAGTTAGATAAATAAGTATCCTCATCCTTAGCTTGTCGTGTTAAAGCAATTTTGATGTTGAGGACTGGGTGCACTACTTGATCATAAATGTCATCATAATAATCTAACCAAATAGAATTTCCTGAATCAACAGAAATTTTGTTCGGGGGATAGATGGTGATCTTATTTTTGGATTGTCCACTGGTTATGGTCATGTCTCCATATCGACAACCTATGTAGGCATATGTCGTTGCTAGCCATGGCCTTCCTACGATGAGGGGATATCCACTAAGTTTACTCTTGACCTCTATGACTACAAAGTCTGTTGGATATTCCCAAGATTCAATGTTGATGATGATATCTTCTAGTATACCTTCTGGTCGGACAGTGGAGGTATCTACTAACTGCAATACCGTAGTTGTTGGCCTTATGAAAGATTGTAGATTTAGGGCCATCATTGTATCTTTTGTAATTACATTGATTCCAACTCCTAAATCAATGAGACTGCTTGGGATAGGCATTTTGTTGATGCTTACATTGACTATAGGGTTTCCTGGGTCTAGATACTTAGGGTTGATAGACCTTCCGAACATGAGGTCTGCGATTTGTCCTACAATGTTAATGGTGGGAGGATCTCATTTTCTTCTTCCTGGTTTCTTTATGCAGTTTTATCTTATGAATTTGTTGCAAATGGGGATGTCTTTGATGGCTTGCAGAAGAGGAATTTGTATATTCAAGTGTTTCAGTTCATTAAGTATAACATTTTCTGCTTCCATTTGAACTTTATGTTTTATCCTGTCAGGAAATGAGGGTTTGGAGTGGGTTTGGAGTAGTAGGCTCTGGTGGTTTGTGTTTGTTTTGTTCTTCTTCAGGAAGGTCCACAATTACAAGTTGTTGGTATTGTGGACATGATTGTTTAACTTATGTAGGTGGCTATGGGTCTGGTATTACTTTTCCTGATCTCAAGTTTACCTCATTTAAATTGAGTGTTTCCACAACATAAGTTTGGAATTGCATTACTTCACTATTGTAAACTTATTAATTTGGTCGATTGTTATTTGGGTTTGGAATGGGATGAGCTAGAATTGGAGGTGGTCTTGGTGGCTGTTGGTTTTGTGGTGGATGCATTATGACAGCCTATTTTGGTGGGTGTCTCCAATTCGAAGAAGATGGATACTAATTTCCATAATTTATTGGTTGCTAGAAAGGTGGAGGGTACTACTGGTATGGCTGAGCAAAGTATGGTTGATGGTATGGGTTTTGGTTTTGCTACCAATGAATCATGCTTGTTTGCATATGCCACAAAGGGTCTTGTTATTGGATTCCAATCTTGGTAAGGATTTCCCTGATTGAAGTACGCCTGATTATTAGCTTTAAATGGCCTAGAGAAATTATTTCGATGTTGGTTGACAAGACATAGCTGTTATATAGGGTTTTTTGATCCAGTGTCTTGCATTGCTACTTTACATGAAGGAAGTAGAGGAAATTTGTATGTCATATTATTTTAATTCCTACACAATTACATCCAAATGGAGATGGATTTCCTATGAATCTCCTTAGTAGGAACTTCATATTGTTATCATGTCAAAGTCCAACAAAAATTTAAGCAGGAGAATAAGTGGGACTTTGGTTATGGAAATCAACTATAAAAGAATCATGGTAAAAATTACCCTTATAATTCATAGAGAAATGATAGCAAACATCATGAAAATCAATCCAATCCATAGTTAAATAATGGTAATGGGAAGTCGAAGAAGGAGACTAAAAAGTGGTGTGAGTTCCATAAAATCCCTTAGCACAATATTGATGAATGTCACTCGAAACAATCATTGTTAGTCGAGATCAAATCCCTAAAGATGAGCTCTATCTCACACTTTAATTTAGGGAAATATAAGGAAAAACTTTATCATTGATGTGTAACCTAGTGCCACCATCACAACTACAAAGCTCCAATCAAAAGAGCCCAAGGATCCAAAGGAAGGGGAGCACATATTCCATTCATAGATGTGGTTGAAGGGGACTCAATTATATTGCATTATTAATAGTGGTAGCTAGAAGAAACTGATCTCAATTGAGGTCATCAAGATTTTTAAATTATCAACAATTCCACACCCACAACCATACACCATCGATTGGTTGACATAGGGATGCAACATCCATGTCAAACATCAATGCTACCTTCCCTAAAACATCAGTAACTTCCAAGATGATGTACTATGTGATGTTGGCCCACTTAAGTTTCGTGTTTTTTTTAAATACAACCTTATATGTGGAAATATAATGTTTTTAATGAGTCCAGGTCTTATAGTGTCATTTTTACTTTGGGATGACAACTCTACATGCCACCTCAGGTAGTTTTGAATACTATAGTTTCCTTGATCTTAGTGAATCAGTGATGGAAGGTAATCTGTTGAACCAGTAAAATTTTCCTCTTCATAGTTCAATCAACATTGGAATGAAATGTTAGTGTGAATTCCACAACCTCATCGCGAGGCCTCTCTACATAATAGAAGTAGGTGGAAAATATTGTAGATAAATATAGTGATATATTTTCCTCACCTAAAGGGGTGTCTCTACATTTCTAGGTCAAACATTCAATTTATTTGATACATGGTGATCCTTTACCTAATATCCCAATATATAAATTCTCTCTTTCTAAGGATGAGGAAATACAATGTCATCTTCAAAATCTCATCCAAAAGGGCCACATTCGATCGAACTCCTCACCTTATGGGAGCCCAATTATGTTGGTACAGAAGAGTGATGGGACATGGAAGATTTGTATTGATTATAGATCCATAAACAATATCACCATCAATGATTGATACATAATCCCCTAGATTTATGATATTCTTGATCAACTTAAGGGTACCAATCTCTTTAGTAATATTTCAATATGAAGTTAGGATACTACTAGGTCTCAATTAATCATTTTGGCTTGAATAATTATCCAACAAAATTCATGAGGATGATGGATGCTATCTTATGGCCAATCAAAAAATCCTTTGTGGTTGTATATTTGGATGGAATCCTCATCTTCAATGGAACTTGGGTAGAAAATTTGCAACACATTCAACAGAACTTGAGCACCTTTCAATAGCACAAGTTATATGCCAATTTGTAGAAATGCTCATTTGGAATGGAGAGAATTCAATATTCAGGGTACATCAATGAACATGGGGTGCATTTGGACCCAACCAAGCTCCAATTCAATCATGATTGGCCAACCCTTATGACTCTAACAGGGATTAGTAGCTTCTTAGGCTTCACCAAATTATATTGTATGTTTGTGTTTAGGTTCTCTCATATCACTTGGACCTTAATCAACAAGTTACCAAGGGTGGATCCAAAGATATATTTGCTTAGGATACATTGCAATAGAAAGCATTCGAGTATATTAAAATGAATCCTTTGCTTAGTGTCAATCCTCATTTTGTTAGACCTATAACATCCTTTCAAGAATTAGATAGATGCCTCTAACTATGCTATCAATGCATTTTGCACTCATCATGGACATCTAGTGGCCTATTATAGTGACACCCTCTCTAATTTTGTTCATAGGTATTCCACATAAGTAATGCATTATGCAAGCATGTCAACAATGAAAGTATTATATTTTGGGAAAGGAACATTTATCCACACGGATCACAAGCCCCTATAGTTCATGTAGACACAAGGAAAGTTACAGAATGATCACCACTAGAAGTGCTCCACATACATTTAAAAATTCCACTTGAACATTAAGTATAAGAATGATATTCCAACTTCCTTAACTGGCCTCCAGTTGTGGCCCTCGCCATAGTTCTTAACTCCTATGGGCATGGGACCTTTGGATGTCCCCAATTGTATGCCAGGGACCTTGACTTCACTGCTACATATCATACACTAGGTGTAGGTGGACAAGCTCTAGAATTTCACCTGTAAGATGCATTTTTGTCCCATGTAGGTCATCTTTGTGCTCCTTCAAGCGAGTGTAAGAAGCTAATTTGGAAGGCACATTACAATTAGGTGATG
The DNA here is from genome assembly GCA_027924585.1 of Larix kaempferi. Classification (NCBI taxonomy): domain Eukaryota; kingdom Viridiplantae; phylum Streptophyta; class Pinopsida; order Pinales; family Pinaceae; genus Larix; species Larix kaempferi. Next base: position 20,530,096 of record BSBM01000007.1, on the reverse strand, counting down.
GGGCAATTAGGCATGGAGAAGATAGTAGTAGTATTGCTTAAGTATTTCTATTGGCCAAAGCTACAACATGATGTCCATAGGTACGTAATATCGCGCATTGTTTGTGCTATCAATAAACCTACCATTAAGAAGTAGGGTTTGTATACTCCTTTACCTACCCCATACAAGCTTTTGGAATCAATATCAATCGATTATATGCCAGGTCTTCTCTATACCAAGCATGGTAATGATTGTATCTTTGTGGTTGTCAATTGATTCTCTAATATGGCCATTATGTCACCTTGTAAGAAGATTATCATAGAAAAAGCCACTACTAATCTCTTCTTTGAAGACGTTTGGGTTCATTTTGAGCTACTACACACCGTTATTATAGTTAGAGATAGTAGGATGCTCAATACCATCTCATATACATTCCATCCCCAAATAGATGGAAAAACATAGGGGTTTAGTAGGATGATTGTGCATATCCTGAATGTACAACTCCAGGCATCCACGTATAAGGGATGAGAGCCTTCCATATGTTCAACATAGCTACAATAGATCCCTCCGCAACTATATTGGCCAGAAACCTTTTCAAGTATGCTTTGGTTCCTAGCCACCAACCTCGATTGATGTAGCTCTTACCATTACATTTGCACCAAAAGAGTCCTCCCATGCTCAAATAATTTTATCCAAAATCTCTAAAAGGTTTCCTCCCCTTTGAATACAATACAACTTATAGTTATTCTTAAACCCAAGTTCCCATAATTTTGTCTTGTGTTTTCATCCAAAATATTTAAAAAGATTCCTCCCCTTTGAAATCCACTACAACTTCCATTTATTCTTAAAATTTAAGAGGGTATAGGGCCCTATGGTGTCTTGGTAGATTCTACCCTTGCATAGTCCAATCAATATGTACATGTGTTACATATAAAACATGTGTTAAAATCTAAAAATGCTATGTAATTATAAATAGGAATATCATTTAGAACTATGAGTATAATATACATTTGGAAAATTTAGTTAAAATAAATCAATATTGCCCACAATTGGATGCCATGAAGAATTGAAGCATAAAAGCTTCTTTTACCGCAGTAAACACTTAGAAATCCCACAAATAATCGGATGCCCACATTTTGAGGGAATAATAAGATATTGATCAAATATATGATAAGATAATAAGATGATTACAATGTAATGAGAGGCCCCGTATAAATACAATTCCAAAGGGCACCTCTAATGGTTGTTCACAAGGGTTATGTCCCTTCGAAAATTTAATTCTATTATTGCTATTATTATTTAATATCTATATATTTTAGGTTTGTTACATTGCCTTCCCCTTAAGGGAAGCTTTGTCCTCAAAGCTTTGTTGAAGACAAGGGTTATGTATGCTTTTAGCTTGAATCGTCATCTCTGGATCCTTTTTAGTATTTGCGATACTTGATGAAATGGGGCGATACGAGTTACGAATTCCAAAGAAGAATTGTCGCATCGTCTCTGATGTGGTCCATTCAAGATCTATTTTTATCAGAGCTATTTGATCGCTTTGTGAGTTGGGTCTTCTCCTTTGTTGTTTGGTATTTTGATTTGATGTTCTTACTTGTCTTACAACATGACTCCTCTGTGTATGTTCATTTTGACCCTGTCGTTGGTCAAAATGACGTTTATAATTGGGGTGTCGATAAGGAGTCCTGGTTGTTTGTTTTTCTGCTGGATTGACTTCTTTTTGAATTGTGTTGAGGACTGAATTTACTTCCTCAACTTGACTTTGTTTTCCGGGGAATCTGGATGCTTCCTCCTAGATTTGTGCTAATTTTTTCTCTAATAGATTGTTATTACTCTGAATTTTCTCGAATCTACCGCCTTGCGACTTTTTGTCCTCTTTAAACTTCTCAATTTGTTTCTCTAGTTCTTGATTGCGATTTCTCAGATGATGGTTTTCTTCTTGTTGTTCTAGTATTTTTCCTTCTAGGTCTTCATTGGAGTGTTCCATCTTCTTACTACGTTTCAACTTTTTGATTTTCGTAAGTAATGTTTTGTTATGAATTCTCAGTCGAAATAGTTCTTCGGTATTGCTTGCTAATATGTCATTGATTTTCTTAATTTCCACTTTGTGCGCTTTTTTGAGTCATCCTCTTTCTGCTGAAGTTCCTCAATCTATTGTTGAAGGTGGCAATTCCTGCTTCTTGGCATCTTACTTTTGTTTGAATTTGTGTGATTTTGTCATCTTTGTCCTTGATGATTTTGTTTAATCGTTTTATTTCTTCTTTATTCTCGACTGCATTTTTCATGATTTTTTGGTTTTGTAGATCCTGATTGGTATATTTTTGACTCATTAATTCCTCAATTTGAGTAGATAATCTCTCAATACAGACTTTTGGATAATGATTCTTTTGCTCTATTAATCCCTTAGACATATCCAGCTTTGTCATGTCAAATGCTTTGTCTAATGCTACTTGTAGTCGGGTTTGCAATTCTGATTTAGAATTCGCCATAATTCCTGGTTTCGATGATAACTTGGTCTTCCTTGATGATACTGGTTTCGATTTTGATGATAATTAGTCTTCATTGACCTAACTTCTTTGACGATAGGGCGTCTTGACTTCTTGATAAGCCTTCCTTTGACTCCCTTTTTTTTGTTGTCTTCTCCAAATAATTCTTAAAAAGAATTTGATTATTTTTATTTTTTATTTTTTTGATAATAATAATTATTATTAAAATTTAATGATAATATTATTATTAATATTTTTTAAAATGTCATATAGTATAATAATAATATTTTTTTCCAATAATATATATATATATGTGGAAGTGAAGGACTTGTCACAATAATGGTAATAAATATTATTATTTAAAATATTAATAATAATAATATTACTATGGTTAAGTATTGTTTATGTTTTTTTTTTTATGAATGGTTGAAATTAGGGTTTACAGGTATGCTATGGGAAAGAGGAGCTGCAACGATGAAGGTGACGCGTTGATGGCAGCGAAATGGAGATGTGGGGAGTTGTAGGCACGGAGGAAGGATGGCACAGGTGCTATGAGAAGGAGCTGAGGGAAACACAATGGGGGAGATAGAGATGGATGGGCGTTTAGGCTGCGCAGGGTGGAGTTTGAAGGAAGGGGCGGCGTGAGGCAGGACATAAAATGAGGGTTGGAAGAAGCATGGGAAGGGCGAGTCACAGGTGGGTGCAGTGGTGGATGGGAGGGCATACTGTGGTGGTGTGGGAAGTGAATTGGGGATTAGCCGAGGGGAGACTGGGTGATGGCGGAGAGGGAGCTGAGCGGAGGTGACGCGGGGGTGATTGGGAGGTTGGGCGTGTTGGGAGATGGAGGGAGGGAGAAGAGGTGGGGGTGTGAAGTGGGTGGGGAAGGTGTGTGCAAGTGCAGAGAAGGGAGCGTGGAAGTGGGGGCAGCGTGCAGGAGAGGGAGGGGGGACGTGACGGAGGTGGGGAAGGCGTGTGCAGGCGCAGAGAATGAGGAGAGTGTTGGATGGTATTGGGGAAGTGTGGGCTGAAGGAAGTGTAGATCGCAGCGTAGAGGGGGTGAGAGGGAGTTGGGAAGTGTATATATGTAGCGGTCAGCACGTGAGGGCAATGGGAATGGTAGATGAGGAATGAAGGTGCGTGGAATGGAGTGGAGAAGGTAGTGGATGGGCGCAAAGAAAAGAGATGAGTACAAGCTTGTAGAGACTACAACGAACTTTTTTTTTCTTCAGAAATTCTGATTTCAATGGCCAAAAGCCAAGTTGGAGAAACTCCGAAAGAGTGGCCAAAAGCCGGATCAGGCAACGAAGCTCTGATACCATTGAAGCGTAAAAGATTCTCTGAAGCATAAAAACTTCTTTTACCGCAGTAAATACTTAGAAAGCCCACAAATAATTGGACGCCCACATGTTGATGGAATAATAAGATATTGATAAAATATATGATAAGATAATAAGATGATTACAATGTAATGAGAGGCCCCGTATAAATACAATTCCAAAAGGAACCTCTAATGGTTGTTAACAAGGGTTATGTCCCTTCGATAATTTAATTACTATTATTAATATTATTATTTAATATCTATATATTTTAGGTTTGTTACAAGAATCTACATTTAGATAAGCACTGAAGGTTAGGAAATGGTTTGACCAAGATGCTAACCTACATTTTCATCATGGATGGCATTGTCAGGTCTCTCAATTTCGCTCATCATTTTATCAACCTCTCTTTAACATTATCTCACACTTCATCTTTATTAAGTCATTTGTGATCATATTTCTTCATGAAATTTTTTGTATTCCCCATCTCAATTGACAATTTACCCACATTATATGTTTTTTATATAATTACTATAGATTAATATTTGAATTCACACACTTTTTTTTTTGTCTTTTCAACTATTATAGAATCACCATGCAAGTTTTATTTTCTTCAATTTTATTTATTATAACTTGTCTTTTGTTTTTGTGTTATAGAAAATCCTAAATTGGGGTTGATACCTTGATTGAGGTCATTTCACATTTGATTATTTTTCATTAACCCAAAAGGATATTGACTAAGGGTTTAAAATCTTTATCGAGGTCATTTCATATTACATAAAAAGTTCTCAATCGAGGGTTTACGAATCATAAATACTGCCCCCTTTCTATAGGATTTTTTTGTAGTTGTAACTTCCCGGGGTGAAATCAAGGTAAGGTATTCCTAGGTGATAATTCCAATTGTGAAATTGTTGGTAAAGCCAATGTGAGAATCAAGTGCAAAAATGGATAGTTGATGTGATAAATTTGTCAATATTAACATTAAATATCCTCTTAGTTAAAAATTAATATAATATTCACCAAAGAAGGTTAGATGTTTTTTCGCGGAGTTGTGTTTTTTTCAAAGGGAGTAAGGTATAAAATAATTACTAAGTTAGATGTGACTAATATTGTCATGGTTAGTGATTACCTAACATCCATCAATACTGAAAAAATCAATGGGACCATCAAAGGTGTCACGCTTGTTATTGTGGTAGTGAAGGATGGGACACCATGGATAAAAAAAAACTACATGAGATGTGCACCAAGGAGATAGTCCACATATTAAAAGTTATAAAGATTCGTTCCTTTTTGTGGAGCACGTGTCCTTGGAAAATAGAAAAGAGTTTATTTGTCTTCAAGTGACTACATAACATAAGAGATTATTAAGATGGTGCATTTATACCTTTATGGGATAATGGAATGGCTTCAATTGGAGTATTGAGATGTTTTACCACCTTACTTTATGTCTTATCTAGAATATCACAAATCTACTTTATGCATTTGGAGACCAATGATTTTGAGGTCATTAAGACAATTAGAAAACTAATAAAAAGGTGAAGGACTTAGTGAATTTTCTTTATGTTTTTAACTAAACAAAAACAAAGTTGTTATTTAATTGTAAAAATTAAATTCTTTAAATAGCAGTAATCACACATATATTTGGAAAATAAACAATATAAGAAAAACACAATGCAAAGATGATTTACTCTTTAAAAAAAAAAATCATTAACAATTCAAAGCTTACAAGGAAACCTCTATAACTATCAAACTAACAATTATGTGGTAGAACAAAGAACAGAATTAAGACAATTGTCTAGTGGTTGCTACCTATATGTATGACTATACGGTATATTTCGTACGACTATATGGATTTGTATGCATGATTGTATGGATATTTCTGCACAATTGTACTAAATCCATATGATTGTGTGGGTCTATTCATATGGATATATATGAGTATACGAATTTGTCTTGTATGGACATGTGTGTTGCTCTCTACTTGATTTTGGAATCTAGCTCCTCTTTGATGTATCATCCATCCCATAATGAAACCTAAAGACATCACTTCTCTAATAGAAGTGTACCTAGAAACTAGAATAAAAAAATCCTCATAATCCACATCCTCTTTCTAGGGGAATGCTATCACCAAAAACCTCACTTTATACTTCTATAGGTTATTATTTGCCTCATCCTATATCATCGGAATAGTCTCATGAGACTTCTTGGATGCAAAGTATTCCTCAAACTTTACTTACCTACTTACAATCATATTTCTCTCCCCTAGTATATAGATGTGGTAGGCCTTTGAAGTCTCACTGTAACCAAGAAACAAACCCTTCCTACTAGAGGGATCCAACTTGATCCTCTTCTTGATCGATATATTGATATAAATTGGACAACCAAAGATGTAGAAATGGCTCACCTCTAGCTTAACACCAATGAATGCCTCCCTTGGTGCATTGTCCTCTAAAATCCTGTGAGGACATGTTCTGGATGTAGACTGGTGTGTTGCATGCTTTTTCCCATAAAAGCAATGAAAAATATTGGTCATGTATCATGGCCTTATAAACCCCTATGATAAAATTGATTCTTATGCTCTATAAGCTTGTTCTATTGTGGGTTGTATGAGATAATGAACTCCCTCTTTATTCCTACATCCTTGTAGAAATCCTTGAAATCATTGGAGGTATACTCACCCCCATTGTCTGATCTCAAAAATTTGATCTTCTCTATTTGGTTCTCCACTAGAGCTTTAAACTCTTGAAACTTGTTAAAGGCCTCATGCTTGGTATTTATAAAGTATATCTATGTTTTTCATGTCAATTCATTAATGAAGGAAACATATTAATTGCTTCCTATGATTGATGCTATTGACATCAATACACACACATCTGAATGCACTAGGTATATAATCTATTTAGACTTGTGATCACAATTGGGGAAAGAAACCTTGAAATTCTTGTAAAGTGTGCACCCTCTACACACACCCTGCTACTCAATACTAAAATCCAGACTCTACATGTGACTATCTCCCTTAAAATAAGCAACGCATTGTGATGTAGGCGCCCCTTCCTCTTGTTCCATAACTCCCACAAATTATTTGTGTTATGCACTAGGGATTGAATAGGATTACCTTGTAACCTATATAAATATACTTTCCTAACCCTAATAACTTGATTTGATCCAGGGCTATAATCCTTTGGTATTATAAGGACTTGGTAGTTCTTGAAATCTATTGCAAATTCCTTATATTCCATGCTCAAAACTGAAAGAAAAGTCTTCTTGAGAGTTAGAACAAACAACATATCATCAAAGTCTAAAGAATTTCAGCTGTGGCTTTCGAGGTCACTTCAATAGTCATTTTGAATGTCGACGTTTCGAACCTAGATCAAGGTTCATCTTCAAGTGTCTGGACTTAGAAGGGAATGGTACAAAATCCTTGTACTAGATACTTGGCATCATCACCAAGCTCGACTTGAACTCCTTATACATCCTCTTCTATACTTGAAAATAGCTCCTAGGATGATGCCATATTCCTAGATGCTACACTATCGACATACCAACCATTCTTCGGAATTATGCTAGAAGAAAAAAAATGATACCATCGAGAAACCCATCTCGAAGTTGGAGGTAAACTTGTTCATTTATATTTCAACTAAGGTTTCTACCTGATGTTGTTGTTGCTTCGCTTTACCCTTCTTCTTCTGTAGACACTATAGTGCATATGGTCATTCTTATGACATATGAAGCACTTGATTTTACTTGAGTCCTTCTTCCTTGGTTGTGAGGTTGACTCCTCACTCTTTACCTCTGCCATTCTTTGTTTGACCAAATAGGGAATGGCCACTATCACCTCCCTGCTTGCTCACCTTTGAATCTATCTGAGTCTCCTCCTAGATACAATCATCAAATAATTTTTCACATGAGGGAAGATTATTCTAAGCACAAACACCCTAGATAAATGTTTCTCATTGAGATGGGAATCCATTTAGTGCCCAATTCACTAGATCTTTGTCCTCATCCTTCTCTCCAATCATTGGAAGTTGATCACGAATATGTGTGACCTTCATCGAGTAACTATTGACTATGTTTGATCTAGTCATCTCCACATATTTGAGTCATCATGTAATATCATATTTCTATTTATGTTGTCACTCTGGTAAAGGTTAACCAGGGTAGGGCATCAAACATATCATTCACCATCTTTTTCTTAGATACACGAGGGATCAAATGATCATTTATACCATCCATTATCATCCACTTAGCATTCACTTCTTTCTTGTTGTGAACTTCCATATCCTACATATCTACCAGTGCAGTTACTATATCCTTGACAATATCATAGAGATCATTCTCTTCTAATAAAAGGGTTACCTTGACTTTACATGATAGATGATTCGAGGCACCTTCCAATCTATCCTAAAAATTGAGTCTAGGTGATGTCAACTTTGATTTGCAAACTCCCCAAAATGATAATAAATACCTTTGTTAGTCCTAATTCCTGGTCCTTCTTCCTAGGAGTTGGTTTTGATAGTTTTTTCCAGTAGTTGATATACTATTGTAAAATATGCAATTGGAGAAGCTTTGATACCATGCAAATTTTCTAAATGGATATTGTCCTTATGTTCTCAACTAAAAAAAGCCATTGTTTAATTATAGAAATTAAATTCTTCACATAACAATAATCACATATATAGCTAGAAATAAAACAATGGAAGCAAAAACATAATATATAGATAAATTACTCCTTCAAATTAGATTTTGTTAACAATTCAAAGATAAAAAGGAAATCTCCACAATTATAAAACTAACAATTGTATCATACACCCAAAAATGAAATAGATCTACACACTTACCAAGGAAAAATCTACTTGCCAAAAATCGATAAAATTGCCTATTGGTTGCTACCTACAATACAACCTATATGTACAATTGTACATACTTGTTCTATATGATTGTACGGATTATTCTCTATGAGTGCACAAAATCCACACGAATATATGGATCTATCCATTTGAAAATAAAGATCCATCCATACATATCCATACAAATGTATGGATTTGTCCTATACAGACTTGAGTGTTTCTCTTTGCCTGATTTTGTACCCTATCTCCTCTCTAGCGCTCTAACTCTACTCCATAGATGAAATAAATAACATCCCGATAAAACTTGTCTTTGAGTCAAAATTAATGTGTCTTAACCTTCTACCTTGACTTGCATTTATACTTGAACTGAAAACCTAATTTACCAAAACCCTAATCTCATAATGATATGTACAATTGAGATTAGTCTAAATCATTAATGTATAAAAATACACTTTATTACACTCAACATTTAAGTATAATACTTTCACTTTATTATTAAATTGATTTAGACAAATAGACTTGACTTGAACTACTTTTGGCACATTTTACACTAAACATGTGCATAAGTTTGTGTCAAAGCTACAATGTTCAACAATGATAACAATTATGAGTATTGTTCTAAGGAATTTACCTATTTTTTGAAGTCATGTGGGATTGTAAGGAAAATGATAACCCAATAGTCTTGTCAACAAAATGGAGTTTCCAATAGGTTGAACATGACCTCAATGGAGAAGCTTAGAAGAATACTAATGAAAAGCATGTTAAATATTTTTGGAAAAAAGTATTCATACTCCAAATCACGTGAACAATTTATCGCATATATCCCATCTTAGGTAGTAATACAACATAGAGGAGTGTAGTAGAAAAAATATCTATGTTTCTCATCTTAGATTTTTTTATGCGAAGCTTACTTGCATGTGACTATGGAGGATAGGAAGAAACTTGACAATAAGTATTTCAATTGTATCGATAGTACCTATAGTAAAGAGATCAAGGGATGCAAGTTGTGGAAAATATTAGAGCATTTCCATAGTGAGAATGTGATCTTTGAAGAAAAAATTTCTAAAGGAGATAGGGGTAATATTTCATTCAGATAGACCATGTGCATCATGAGGTATTACAAAATTTAAAAGTTAGCAATATGGATGTTAGCACTCAAAATTTCTCCTTTGGTTGTGGAAGGATAGTTCCACAGTAATATTTTCAAACCAATCTTTAGGATGGACACTGGCTTCTTTCCTACCAGAGAGGGGTCTCTCAATAAATAAATACAAATGATAGAAATATTTGAATAAGATAAATTAAAGATGCAAATGGCTGAAACAGGAGGATACCATTGGGCATGGAGTCAAAATCATGATTCTTTAAAGATAAGCAAAGTTTTAGCAATATAGTTTTTCACAAAGGTGGGATAGCTACTCTTTTACAGTCAGGTTTTTTTTTTTTTTTTTTTTTGGTTTTTGTTTTTCAGGTGATAATAGAAGAAAAATGAATAGTCCATTAACATTGGGCACCAAATAAAGATGAATCCAATATCAACTTTAGAGAAAGGTTTTGTGAATAGTTGAATCCTATAAATCATAGCATAAGAATATGAATTCTGACTCAGTACAATTTCATTCAAGCATGAAAAGATAACATAATGGAAATAGATAACAGGAATACCATTCACATGAGAAAAGGAAATACAAACTTCAAAATAATAACATGAGAATCTTTGCTCAAGAAAGTTATGCTTAGCTCTCCAATATTTCTATTAATTCTGAAAATGCTCAATACAAAATAAGTCTTGTTCTCATGGGTTTCAACCCTGATTTCATTGCAAAAGTATGTATTTATACATAAAAATCTCATTGAGCGAAACCTAACTGCTTTATTTCTAAAAATAGAAATTTATAACTACTTATTGCATCTTTAGATTATATTGTCAAAAATTGAATCTTCATAATCTCCAAAAAATGCTGGAACATATTTTTTCTTCTTTGTTGGAATAAACTTTGACATAAATTTTCGCTTGACTGTCTTTGACAGGTGTCTTCATTGATGCAAACGGTACTTCATTTTCCCAAATTTCTCGATTTTCTTCCACTGCTCCATGGAGGGAATTTCATAATTTTCCATTTCTTTAACCAGAACTTTCATCTCCACATGATCCACATAAGATAGAGGAGATAATTTAGCTCCTATCATTGTTAATTGATTTAATATCTCAAATTCCACTGCAAGCTTATCCATTATTACTTTCCCTGTCAAAACTTGGGTCATGTTTTCAAATTTTTGATGATTCATTCGAATTTGGAACAATAAAGTTTTATAATCAGTTTGAGAGATTAGTTTATTCTCTCCATCCCAAAAGGAAGGGAGTCCTTTATGAAACAATTCTGTAAATACACCATTGAAAGAGTTAACCTGTTGAAACATCTGATTGGCCTTTGCTTGGACATTTTCAACATGGTGATGTTTTCCAATAATCCTCCTAGCCCAATTTATAACTGCAATTCCGTTCTTAAAGTATTGAGAAAATTACTAGTGTTTTGGGTTGTTTCTTTTGGTTTCTTGTCCAAAGTTTCTTTCAAGACTGTACAACTTTGCATTGTTGCATTCACCACTGCTTCCTTATCTTTAATACAATTAAGACATGGTATAAATTTTTTAGCTTAAGTTATTATCAAATTCTAAATTAAATTTCTAGCACCTTGCAATGGGAGCTACCCTATCACCTATGAAATTAGTTTCTCATTCTTTTCCAACAATTCTCTATTTTTGTTTTCAAATTCCTTCTTTTCCTTTTTCTTAATTTCTTCATTTAGATTTAGATTTTCCACTTTCAATCCTTTGATTTCTTCTTTTTTAAGACTAACATGAGACATAGCTTGAATTATGTCCTATGTGCTCATTTCCATATTTTCTTGGTCTGTCTCTTTCATTTCAGATTGTCTCTCTTTCTTTTCTTTTTCTATACATGTTTTCTTCTCTCTCAAAATGTCAATCTAGGATGCGAGGTTAGTTCTTTATTTCTCCCAATTTATCTGTTGTTCTGTAAATTTAAGTAATTTTTCTTTACTATCCTTCAATTATTGAGAGAGAGTATCTCTTTCTTGTTCCAAAACCGTTAATTCGGATGCTTGAATTAACTAAGTAGCTGTGTTTTTAAATTTCTTTTGAAGCAATTGAATTGTACTTTCTTTCTCAGCCAAAATATTTTTAGTGGCATGTCCTTTATCAGGATCACTATCTATTTCTACAAGATCAATCTGTAATTTCTTTATTTTTTGTTGGTGGGATTTATTTTCATTTGTTTTCTTATTTCAATTGGGTTTCTAATTTATCCACTGTAGATTGCAACTTTGAGATCTTCAGAGTGGCCTTCATTAAATCAATGTAAATTACCTCTACAACTTACCTATGTAGATGGATTTTATCTAGGACTGGAATCTGTAGTAAATTAATTTTCATTTCTTTGACCTTCTCATCAGATGCCACTGCCAAATTTAGAGTATTCTTTGCATCGTCCTTAACAATCATCAATGAAACTCCCGTATTTGATATATCCCCGACTTTAGGAAAAAGATTATGAACTTTTTCAGAATAAGCTCTTTTGTCTTGGCCATATTTGGTATATAAATCAGTTCTTGATTGGTACTTGTCACTGGAACCAACATCTTGTGCTTCAACAAAACTGTACTCTTGTATCTGAATAGTTGGCCTTTGAATTTTTTTCTTTTTTGTTTGCCTTCTTACTTTCTAACTCAACCATTTCTTTTCCATGATCCAGCTTAAGTCTTTTTGTTGTATCTTGTTCTTCTACCTCTATATCTGTAGTTTTAGAAAGGCTCCTTTTGCCAGCAATCTCAACTTTACTAGGAGTGGGAACTAATATAGCTGAAATTTGTACTAATGCAGAGGGATTTGATTGTAAATCTTCAGAAATTTATGCATCTGATTTATATTCTAAGAGATTAGATTTCCAAGCCAATCCTTCCACTTCCTAATGGTCAAAGGCTGCTTTGTTCTTATCCTGTTGTCTTTGGTGAGATATTATATGATGTGGATCATAGTTAACTCTTGAAGCCTTTTTAAAATTCATTTCTTGTAGAAGTCCTTCTACAACTGGAAGAGAAGCTTTATTTTTTATAATGAATGGACCAAATTTCAAAGGAAACTTGACATCGAAAGCTTTTCTAAAGCTTAAGAAATAATCATTTTCCACAATAAGCTTATGTCTGATAAATTACAAAGAAAAAATTCATGGGGTTAAGAAAGCAAGTAAAATATAAGGCTCATAAACAAAACCATAGCCTCTGGTAATAGTATGTTCTTTCAAAAGGAACCAATCACAAACTTTCTTCTAGATTGAATAATAGCATATGTTTTATCTCTAGAAAAACTCTGGGTAGTTTTTCCTGAAAAATAATTCTCTATACCTATAACATTATGAGATTCATATAATTAAATACACTATTTTTTATCTCATATGTAATGAATGCCTCAGGAAACTGAAAATTCCTTCATTGGCGTATAAAAACATCTTCATCGGGTAAGACTGAAATCTGAAATGTTTGGTTGTGTGGAAATTCACTAGCTAAGCATGGATATTTTCATTTAAGAATTCATCAAATTTAAGGCATGAATACTGATTGGACTCAGACTCAAATGGGTTCAAACTCAATCTAAACAACAAACACAACAAGACTTTGGGGACAACCTTGCCATTATCTAACCCTAAAAACTGACTCAATAATGAAAGGACAAATTGGGAATCTTCATTAAACAGGGTAATGTCCAAAGGGAAGGGTAAATTATCAACCGAGGTATCAGGTTTAAGGATTTTTTATAAGAAGTTTTGTTTCGTTTCAATTGCAGAATGTCTGTATAGAATAATTAGGTTTTCTTTTGCAAAATATTCGGGGTTCTGTGAAAATGACTGTGGGACTTCTAACGACTCTCTAATGACTAAAGGATTGAATGGACAAAGGATTTTTTATCTGCCAGAGTCCATAATGAACCTCTCATATTGGGAATAATTCATCGCACACCAGGAAAACAAATATGGTAAGGTTAGGGTTTGCTTAGGACAGAAATGATAAAAATAGGACTTGTGAACATTATGTACATCTATCCCTCGCCTTTCTAAATTCTTCATCATGTTTTTAATTTCACTAATTGTGCCGATGGATATAATTGTGTCGAAAATATCTCCGTCTCTATCTTCAAAAATTTCTTCTAACCTGTTAAATTCTTTGTTTTGAAACCCCAATTTACTTTCTTCTTCCATTTCTAGAAAATACTTGGTCTTTTCCGAGAAATCGTGTCCTACCTAGCAGTTCGTGACTTGGATAAAATACTTCTACTTCTGCTTCCAGCGATGCAAGACACGTCTATGTCGTCAGGTGTGAAATGACAAATGGCTTGTCTTTCATGTGCCCTTTTCCTTTTATAATACCCCACATAAGTGGTTTTGGAGCTGCGGATGGTGGTTTTTCTTTACCGCTTATCATATAGCGAAATTCTCCCTGTCTTGACGCATGGAGGGCGATAAAAATTCCACTATCGCTCACCACTTCCATCATCGACGCAGCTAGTTCACAAATTGAAATCAACATCAGTCATTGATCTTTCTGTCATCGATCATCAACCATTGATTGTTTTCCATCTTTACCGCATGCCAACAGTCATTTCGCCAATTGCTTTCAACATTATATAACCCGCATCTTCGTCGAGCGGATCTCCTGTCTACCGTAGATCTCACCTTTTATCCAATATAGGCCATTGTTTGTTTATGAAACCATATGGAACTCTTTATTCTCCTATTTTCATCCCATTTTGGTTTAACATTACGATCACGTGGGATGTCTCCTCTCGGGACTTGGTGTTTACTTTCTTTAGCACTCTTATTCATTAACTTTTGGTCATGTGGAAACAACTGGCTCCAACTGGGGATGCTATCCTCCCAATGAGGTAGCAAAGAACCTTGCAGACCAGTGCCACTTATCATCTTATTTCTTTTTCTTTGTACATACAAATTTCAGAAAAATAACATCCAGATCTTATGGTCTTCTCTACTGGCTTCAAATATTTTAAAATTCACTCTCAGATTTTATGCAATAAAATAGATATATGCAACTTATGTACAAGACTTTCTTTTGTTTTTTTAAGAAAGATAGTGTTTGAGGAATCTTCCATTCAGATGACCTCCTCCAATGAATTCCCCATTTTGACCTTGCAAGATGAAAGTATTATCTCCTTGATATACATTAATAATGTATGGGACTTTCTATAAATGTTTAAATTTCTCGTGTTTATCTTCATTTATAACATCCCACTTCAAAACCAAATCATCAATATTAAAATTCCTTTATTTGATTTTTATTAGAGAAATTTTGAGGTAAAAAATAGGCTTGAAAACAAAGAAAATGTACTATAAAAATCAACCAATCACATTCTAGTAGATGACATCATCCCCCATGGTTGAGGTGGCATTGCATGAGTTAAGAAGGCTTATTTGTCAAATTTTCTATGGTGGATGAAAACCCATAGTTAACCAAAGTAGTGGTATAAGTACTTTTAAGTCATAAAGTAAAGTACTAATAATGAAAGTCCTTTAACATTTTTTCATAAAATAATATTATTGTCATTTTCAAGTAAAGTATTCATAATGAATGTCTTTTCACACTTTCTCATAAAATAATATTATTGTCATTTTCAAGTAAAGTACTCATAATTCATAAAGAATTCATAAAGAAGTTCCTTTCACATTTTTTTGTAAAATGATATATTGACATTTTTCATGTTTTAAATTTTAAATTATATATTCACTCCATTCTATTTAATATCATAATGCCAAACTAATATATATATATATATATATATATATATATATATATATATATATTTCTTTCACATTTTTTCATAAAATAATATTTTTAACATTTTCATATTTTTAATTTTTAATTATGTATTCACTGTATTATATATATATATATATTCTTGTACTTTTAAAATAAATTAAATTCATGAATGATATAAATATGAAAAATGTATATTAATATATATTTAATGAATAAAGAATAATAATAATAATGCAATGTGGATTATAATAATATTATTAGTATTTTACATGCAAATAAATTTTCAATTAAATCACTTTATATTAAATTGATGAGAAAAGTACTAAACATAAAAAGTCAACATAAATTAAAAAAATAACTCTTAAAAAATTGTTTATATTATTTAATTTCATTTGCAAGTTTCTTCACAAATAAATGCTAAAGGACAATAAATTTTTGGGAATTTACAATGAATCTTAGTCACATCAATGTAGAGTTATTTTATTAATTTATTTCTAGTGAATTTTGAAAAGTAACTCAACCATGGTTATTTATATTGTGCATAGAAAATAGTGTAGGAGGTGACTTGTCATATATACCTACCCCATAAAACTCCTAACTCATAATATTTTAATATATCTCATACTTTTTTAGTACATCACTTAGAAGGCCATTTTTTGACCTCAAAATCTCTCTAATGCCTGTTAAATGTTCTCTTCATTTTTTCTTGATGTACCCGAACTTTGTCATATTCCCTTTCTCTCATCTGGTGGAGTTCTATCATCTGATTGATCCTTCTCTATATGTGATTAGGTTCTTCTTCCTCCTCCTGTAACAATTTCATAACTGGAAAACCCAAACAAATTGGAAAAATAACCTCTGTTCCATACACCAGCTGGAATGGTGATGTACCAATAGCGCTTTTGGTGCTTATCATGTCTTCCCCTAATGCATATTTAAGTTTGGTATGCCATGCTCTTTTATTTTCTTCCAACAATTTTTTAATAATCCTTACCAAACTTTTGTTTGAAGATTCAGCTAGCCCATTTCCCTGAGGATAATATGCAGTTGAATGATTTAAATGGATATGATACTTATGAAAGAAACTAATAAACCTTTTTGATTTGAAAGCATGTGCATTATATGTCACTATTCTTCTAGGACATCCAAATCTACAGAGAATATTATCTTCCAAGAAATTAATGATAACTCTATTTGTGGCATTTCTAGTAGGTATAGCTTCAATCCACTTTGTGAAATAATTTGTGGCAGTCAAGATCCATTTATGTTGACCAGAAGAATTTGGGTTGATTTCTCCAATAAAATACAATCCCCATTATTGAAAAGGTGCTTCTACTGAAATTGGTTTTAAGGGTAGAGGCAAAAGTTTTATTTCTCCATCAAATATTTGGAATTCATGACAAGTTGTAACTTCTTTATAAACATCATAAAATATAGTAGGCCAATAAAAACTTGTTCTCAAAATTTTATTAATTGTTGCTTTCCAGGAATGATGGCCTCCACATACTCCCTGATGAAAATCTCTCATAATTTGTTGTGCTTCGTTTTCAAGTAAACAATTTAATAGAATACATCCTCGATCCTTCCATTATAAATAATCAACAAAATTTTGCTTCCTTTAGTTTCATAGATCTTGCTTTGATTTTGCTTAATTCTGGAGGTGCTTGCAGATTTTGTAAAACATAAACAATATAATTGTACCAAGGAGATAGAGAAAAATATTTGAGTACTTGTAAATCTGGAGTTGACCCAATTGAAATATCAGAAATGAAATTTATCCTCAAAGAATCACAATTTGATTATGTCATCAAATTAGCCAAACCCTGTCCTTTGATCAACTTTGTAGGTTTGATTCCTAAATCATATTCCAATAGCACAACAATCCACTTAGCTCTTTTTTCCTTCAGGATCTGGTTGGGTGAGAATAACTTTAACAAAATTACTTGGGACATAAGCAACGATATGCGAATGTAAAATATAGACCCTGAAATCCTTTAATGACTTAATTAATCCATATGCTTTCTTTTCCATGATATCATCTTTTAACTCTGCATCTCTTAAAATATTACTGAAAAAAGCAACTGGTTGTTCTACATTTTCTTGATTCTTCTATAATAATACCCCAGTTGTAGTATGTTCTGAAGCAAAAGAAAATACAATAAAATCTTTTGAAAAGTCTAGACTGATCAAAACAGGTGCTTCTGTCAATGCTTTCTTGATATCACTAAAATATTTTTTAGCTTCTATAGTCCACTTAATTTCATTATCTTTCCTCAACATATTTGTAATATTCTTCAAAATCTTTGCAAAACTTGGGACAAATCTTCTTAAAAAATTTACCCTCCCAATAAAAGACTAAATCTCCTTTTTACACCTTGGTATTCCAATTTTCTGAATAGTTGTCACCCTGTCAACATCAATTTTGATACCATCTTTGGATATTATATGGCCTAATAATTTACCTTTTTGCATAACAAAATTAGACTTTTTAGGATATAAAGATATACCAAACTTTCTGCACTTTAAAAATACCTTTTCAAGGGGTTTTAAATGATCTCTATCATACTTTGAATAAACTATGATATCATCCATATATACTACTACAAACTTGTCTTTTTTTCCAGCAAATGCAATATCCATTGCTCTTTGAAATGTTTCCCCTGCATTCATTAATCCAAATGGCATTTTTGCATACATAAAAGTTCCTTGAGGTGTTGTAAATGTTTTTTTTCCTGATCTTCTAGGTGAACTTTAATATGATTATATTTAGAAAAACCATCCATCATGGTATTCTTTTTGCTCCAACAACTCGATCCATCTTAGGAAAAGGGTAATTTTCTTTTAGAAATACTTTATTCAAATTCCTAAACTCAGCACATAGTCTTATTTCTCCATTCTTTTTCCTGACAGGAACTATGTTTTCTACCCATTTTGAAAATATGCGGGAAACAATAATTTTAGCATCAAACAACTTTCTAACTTATTTTTCAATCACTGGGAGTAACATAGGATTTATTCTTCTGAGTTTTTGCTTGAAAGGTTTCTCATTTGGATTAACAGGAATTGTATGTTGAATAATAGATTTGTCATATTCTTTCAAATATTCATATCCATGCAAAGACATTTGAAAAACTTTTCATTAATTCAACATACTTACTTTTCTCTTCCGATGATAGAGCTTTTGAAAGTTTCGCCATTTTAGGCTGTTCTTTTGTTCCAATATTGCAATCTTGAGTTTCATTTTTAGGAGGTAATACTTTTGGGTTTTTGGCCACATCATTTCTATCAAATAACTTCTCTAACGGTATAAGACCCTTTGGAATACAATTTTTTTTAGTTGAATAATCTCTTTCCCTCAAATTATACCTTTAATATTTTCTTGTTTTTCATTTTCAAAAGTAGAATTCTCATCCCTTCCAACATCTTATATGTTTTGATCTTCTGCATCAATAACTGTATTGGAAAATTCATATGACATTTCTAAAAATCTTTTGATTTGTAAATCATCTTCAAAAAATTGCCAATATTTTGAATTATCAGGAATAGAAGGCCTATTGACAACTTCAATTTCATACTTCTTATTTGAAAAACTAGGAATTTTAAAAGTACCAGCAGCAGAAACCAAATAATCCGCCACTATATTTTGTATTCTGGGAACTATCATAAGTTTGTGTTCATTAAAAAAGTTTCCAAGCATATCCCAAACTTCATTTCTGTATACTCTCATCCTTAGATTCTTTGTTTGATAACTGCCATTCACCTGATTAATTATTAACTTGGAGTCTCCATATACATCAATTATGTTTGCTTTTAAGTCTTTCAACACATTGAGTCCTAAAATCAAAGCTTCATATTCAGCCACATTATTTGTACATTCAAAAGTCAACTTGAAAGAGTATACCATAAATTCTCGATTTGGAGATATTATTCACACACCTGCACCAACCCCTTCTTTACTTATTGATCCATCAAAATGCATTGTCCATACTCCTTGATCCCGTTGTTTTTGTTTAACGGTTTCTTGTCCTTTGGAAAAATCATCATTTTCCTCTTGTTCTTCAAGAACTGGTTGTTCTTCTCCGAAATGAAAATCATTATAAAAAATAGAACCTAGATCAATGTATACTGCATAAATAGGATGATTACCAGGCTTGTCTTGACTGCTTACTACATATGCAAGTCTCTTTTCTCTGTATAGTTTTCTCTGTTCTCCAAAAAGTGGGATTGTAGCAGAAGACATTTCCATCTATAAATTGAATCCCAAGATCTAGACAATAACATACCAAATTTCGGAGGAATGTATGCAACAACTACATCCATAATGACACTATTGGTTGGAATATGAGTAAGGGTAACCACCAAATCTCTAATTAACCCCAAACATTTGACTTTCCTAGAATCAAAGGAAAAAAAACTTTAATTTATATGGTCTTGTAATCTCCAAACCCAAACTATCTACTGCAACCTTTGGCATCAAATTGTGTGAAACTCTTGAGTCAAGCATAGCATTGTGAAGAATCATTTCATTATGTTTAAACTGACATAGAAAGGTGGAACATCTTCTGCATTACTATCTTCTTCTCTAGGATAAGAACAATGGTTGGAGCATCATCATTCAATTCTAATGTATACGGTTGGCGTTGCTCTTCATTTTTGACCATCTTTAAAAAAATTTCTTTGTATTCATTGTTCTTCAATAACTCATTGAAAGGGATAGAAATCTTGATTTTGGAAATCTCACTCTGTAAATTGAAAGGAGTGAGTGTTTTATCATTCTCTTTGATTGTATCTTTCTTATTTTGTTGTATCATTCTCTTTGATTGTATCTGTTTTTCCTTTATTTACAACTACATATCTATTTCTAAGGTTAAGCTTTATCTGAAGGTCATTTACAACATTTTGATATCCAATCTGATATTGTTTTGTTTCTAATTCAAAAGTATTACAATCTCCTTCTTGGGAAAGCATGTCATGTTCTTCTTTTGTTAAATAAAATTCATATTGAGCAACATCAAAATGATGTATTTCATTTTCTAATGGCTCCATTTCCTCTACTTCATCAAAAAAAAATTCAGGGAAAGGAGGCCTCACCTGTTGATCTTCTGTATTTCTCTGATTTCTTTGATCTCTCATATCTCTCTGATCTCTATGTCTTATCTGTGGAGGAGCAGATATCCTAAAATTTGGATTTCTAATTTGTGGTTCTTGTTGATCCTTGTTCTGAGGTCTATTATCCAAGGACAATCTATCCATAAGTCTTTCCATAGTCCTCATCATAACATCAAATTTTGCATCAGTAGAATAGGAAGTTGAAGCTTGATTTTCATCTTTTACTCTCCTTCTATCTGTTTCTATTTTTGGTTTCATTTTTCCTAATGCCATTAAATTTTCTTCATCTTCTACTGCATCTTTCAACATATTAGGTAAGAAAGTTGATTTCCTTTCTCTTAATAATAAATAAAAACACTCTCAAATGCATCAGCATAATGTAGTTTGGAAGCTCCTATGGGTGGTTTAATATCAACAGGAATTGAATTGTAAACCCTCATAAATCTAGTAGAAAACTCTTGAACAGACTCAAAATTTCCCTTTCTCACATTATTATACGATGCCAAAATTTTCAATGGATTCTTTTTATCTTCCCATGTCCCAAGAAAAATATTTTCAAATTCATTATAAGAAGGAATAGATCCTGCAGGAATAGCTCTAAACCACTTCTTAACTTCTCCAGATAAAATTTGGGATAACAATCTCATTTTGGCATCATCATGGTCTACTTCTTTGAGATCAATGAAATCATTAAACCTATCAATATGTTGTTGGGCTGTATAATTTCTCTCTCCATCATATAATGTAATTCTTTGAGCATAATTATGAGGGAGATCATGTAGGAGAAGCAACAAGGCTAGAGGAGCATACCTAGCAGCCATGATTCTAGGGGGGGATGTTGGATGATGTTTTGAACTTGTGGTTGTTTAACAAAGGATTTTGAATTTTCTCTTTTTTATTTCCTTTTTTCCAGATATTTCTAAATATTCCCAAAGAGATTCCAAAAGATATGACTGAAATTTGTTTTGATAAATAACATTTTCTTTTACATATGTTTCAGATTTTGATCTAAAAAGGGATTGTTCCACGATTGTTCAAACTTTATATCAAAATCAAGATCTTCAAGATTTAACAGTTCTTCTTGAAATGAAGGAAAATACTTTTCTAACTGAGATGTACCTTCTTGATATTTTTCTTTGTTCTTCTTGAGAATATTTTCTGGACTTTTCACAACTTGTAATGGTTGAGGATCAAGGTTATTGCTGTTGGAATATTCTCACCATCATTTTTATATTTTGCATGCCTGATGCAAATCTGCATGCTACATGCATTTGCATGCATCCAATCATCATCTTGGTAGTCTCCCCAGCACCTAGAGCTTATTTTCAGCTCCCTAGAGCCTGTCTTCAGCCCCCAGTAGCCCTCCTACCTACCGGATGCGCTCTATTTGACTCTTATGCATGACATGTGCACCTTTGCTCACCTGCCACCAGTTATCATTCAGTTAGAGCACCTCATCTCACCTACCAGTTGACTGGCAGTCAGTTAGTGGATTGATTGAGCAGTTCTTCCACTGATTGCTCATGCTAATAGCTTGTAGCTCCTAGTTAGCTAGTTCTGGAGTGCCACTTGATCTTCTGATAGCCTCATGCGCCCTCCTTGGAGTCTCCATCCCCTGATTTATGCCTAGATGGTTCTGTTAGACTCAATTAGACTCACTTGACTAGTTATTACCATTTATGACTGATACTACTAACTGGTTGATGTCTCCAATGTAGTCCAAGCTAGACTTTGAGCATGATTCGAATGACCTCCTTGGTTAATTCTAATTATCTACACAGTTATTCATTATTGTATTCATTATTTACAGTGCCAGCTCACAACTGATGTATGATACTACTATTCTCCATTTTCTGTGTTCATGAGTGGTTATTGAGTGCATTCTTCTCTTCTTGTTTGCAACTTCTTGAGAGTTTGTGTGAGGATTGTTACAGCTGTTAGATCCTTCTGCATATTATCACATGGTATCAGAGTAGTCAACAGCTATTCGAATTGCATCTATTGCAGCAGTTGCAGCATTTCTTTGAGCAACTATCTTTCCCTGAGCATCAGAAGCATCTGAGTCTCCATAACAAATCCTAGTTCTATTACCTTGAATTCATTGGAGCAATCCAGTGAGGTCTAGCCAGGTGTGAAGGACTTAGCCATATGTGCTCAGGTGTCTTAAGGTAGTGTTCATTCGAAGTGTAGCAAATCTCCATCAACAACACTCTTCTTGTTTTGCAGGTTTATTCACCCATTCGAATTCTTCTTCAATTCGACCTTCACTGTTCAGATGGATCTAAAGCTCAACTCTTCCAACTATGTCGAATGGAAAGCTAAGATGGCTCTCTTCATGAGATCCAAGAGCTTCACCATGATACTAAATGGAACTATGGTTGAACCACTCAGTGCAGTAGAGAAATCCAAGTACTTGGATAGGATTGATGAAGCAGTAGGCTTATTTCTTCTCTCAATTTCTGAAGATATTCACTTCCATGTCATCGATCTAACATCTCCAAAAGAGGTTTGGGACAAGATTGAATCCCTCTTTGGACAGAAAGATGATCTGAAAGGTCATAAATTGGAGAATGAACTCATCTCTTTGAGTCTCGAAAGCTTCGAATCCATTAATGCATCCTTAACCAAGTTCAAAAGCTTGATTTCTTAGTTGAAAAGATATGAGATAGTGAAAGAAGACAAACAACTCATTCTTGCCATTCTCTCTAAATTGGGGCCAAACTTCTCATTTTTTGTCTCTACATTTCAGTCAGCTAAGATGTCCATTCCAAAATGGAAGTTTCCCTCACTTGATGGCTTCATCCAATCTCTTACTTAAGAGGAGGAGAAGTTAATCTCCATGGGAATGATCAAACCAAAGCTAGATTCGGCCCTTACAACTACTGAGGCCAAAAGAGCGAATGCAAAGAGCAAGCAAAATATTTCTGAAAAGAGAGTGAATGATACAAAACCAAAACATGTTCCATATCAATTAGATGGGGTTTCGAACCCAAAGAAGAACAAGCAATCTCAGAAAGAGAGATCCAAGTGCACATATTGTCATCAAGGATTTCATCCTAAGAGTTCTTGTATGAAAAAGACTATAGACTTGATGGCTCAGTTACCTGAGAAGAACAATCTTCCTATACCTGCATGTGCAAGGAAGAAAGATACTGATACTGAACCTTCTAGATCCGAGGACAAAGAGAGATGTCATGCCCTCATGGCAAGTGCATCAACAGATTCTTCATTTATCATAGATTTAGGAGCTTCAAGACATATGTCTTCCTCCAAAGATCTCTTCTCCAACTTCGAAAGCTCAGTTGGCCCTTCCATCATGTTGGGCAATGATTCAGAAGTCTCCTCTCAAGGGATTGGAAGAATCAATCTTGACCATGGCTACTTTTCTGATGTGCTTTATGTTCCTTCTCTCACAGCAAATATACTTTCAGTGTATCAAATGACTCATATTGGAGATCCCAAAAGAGTGATCTTTTCTCCAAATGAAGTCGATATAGAACACATGGTTTCAGGGAAAATCATTGCAATGGGAGTAGCAAATCACACTTCAAAACTCTACGATTTTTCCCACTTCTTACCGCTCTCCAAGCCATCTGCTCTCCATACTCATGCCAATGAAGAAAGCAGATTGTGGCATGAGAGATTTGGACATCTCAACTACAAGCATTTGCAAGACATGAAAGCTCAAAATGTGGTTGAAGGTCTTCCAAATGACAAGTTTTCTCATGGCACCTACAAAGGTTTCTTGAAAGGCAAAGATCCACAAAAGAAGATTAAGAAAAATAGGACTCTTGAAGAAGTGCGAATTCTAAATCCAGATCCATAAGAACCTGAAGATATAGCACCTACAGTTTCATCTCTTATTGCTACATGGGCCACCACTACTCCTGTCTCCACCATTTATCTTGTCAAAGAGAGATCTGATCTTCATGATACAAGAACTCCACTCTCTCCCTCAGATCCATTTCTAGCCGAGAGATGCTTTCTTATGATTCGATCTGATCCAAAGGCATACTTTGAAGCCTCCCAAGATTCGAGATGGGTAGCTTCTATGGAAGAAGAGTATCAATCTCTTCAAAGAAATGAGACTTGGGATCTTGTTTCTCTCCCACCTGGAAGGAAACTTGTTCAATGCAAGTGGATCTGTAGAACTAAGATGGAGTCTCCAACAAGTACAAGGCTAGATTGGTTGCAAGAGGTTTTTCCCAAGTTCATGGGATTGACTATTCTAAGACATTCGCTCTTGTTGCTAAGATGGATTCCATCTGTCTTGTCCTTGATCTTACTGCATCCAAGCACTGGGAAGTGTATCACAGGGATATCAAGAGTGATTTCCTTCATGGAGATCTAGAGGAGGAGATCTACATGAAGCAACCAGAGGGGTATATTGATGATCCTTCACTTGTTTGCAGATTGAGGAAGTCCTTGTATGGGCTTAAGCAAGCTCCCCGAGCTTGGTATGCCAAGATTGATTCCTTCTTGCTCTCACAAGATTTTCAGAGGTGCAAATCAGATTCGAATGTCTACATGAGACATGATGGTAACTCCTTACTTCTCATTGTACTTTATGTTGATGATTTGTTGATTACAGGGAGCAATCTTTCATGTGTTAGATCTATAAAAACTATTGTGCACAACTCCTTCTCCACGTCAGATCTAGGATTGCTGAAGCAATTTATTTGTCTTGAAGTCACTCAGAGTGATTCAGGAATCAAAGTTGCTCAATCCAAGTCTACTTCAGATCTGCTTGATAGGTTCCATATGAGCGAATGCAAACCAGTTGCATTCCCCTTTCTTTCAAGGATCAACCTTGAGGATGGATCTTCTACACCTTTGGTAGTACTTTGTATTGACAGTTGATTGGTAGCCTTTTGTTTCTCTCACACACACGGCCTGATCTATCCTGTGCAGTCAGTGCAGTCTCCAGATAAATGCAGGAGCCTCATGAGCTTCACTGGAAGGCAACAAATAGGATCTTGCACTATGTGCAAGGTACCAAGACTCATGGTCTTCACTATTCAACTGGGTGTCCCTTGAACCTAGTTGGATATACTGATTCTGATTAGGTTGGAGATAGCTCAGATCAGAAGTCTACATCTAGTTTTGTCTTCATGATTGGATTTGGACCTATATGTTAGTCGAGCAAAAAGCATACTGCTTTAGCTCTTTCTTCAGCAGAGGCCGAGTATAGAGGTGTAATAAATGTAGCCACACAGTGAATTTGGCTGCGGGGCATCTTATCAGAGTTTGGGATTCGATTCAGTACTCCACCTGTCATCTATTGTGACAATCAGAGTGCCATCAAGATCTCCACAGATCCGGTTCTGAGACAGAGAACCAAACACATTGAGATACACATGCATTACATTAGAGGATTAGTGCATGATCGGATCATCTCATTGCTCTATCTTCCGACGAAAGAGCAGATTGCAGATATCTTCACCAAGTCCTTCATGGTGAAGAGGTTCACTTACCTTAGATCTCTCCTTGGGGTGAGTGATGATATGCTACATTAGCATCCTTCAGTCTACTTTGAGGGAGGGATTTCTTCCAACTGGGTTTTCCCTCTTTCCTCACTTAGTTTATTTAGATTGATTGTACGGGGTGACCTTTGGTCTTAGTCAACAGGGCCCTATTTTTCAGTTTTCAGTTATTACCTCATAGTATAGCTTGCAGGGGGTGTTGGAATATTCTCACCATCAATTTTATATTTTGCATGCCTACATGCAAATCTGCATGTTGCATGCAACTGCATGCATCCAGTCATCATCTTGGTGGTCTCCCCAGCACCTAGAGCCTATTTTCAGCTCCCTAGACCATGTCTTCAGCCCCTTGTAGCCCTCCTACCTACCTGATGCACCCTATTTGACTCTTCTGCATGACATGTGTGCCTTTGCTCACCTACCACCAGTTATAATTCAGTTAGAGCGCCTCATCTCACCTACCAGTTGACTGACAGTTAGTTAGTGCATCGATTGAGCAATTCTTCCATTGATTGCTCATGCTAACTGCCTGTAGCTCCTAGTTAGCTAGTTCTGGAGTGCCACTTGATCTTCTGACAGCCTCATGTGCCTTCCTTGGAGTCTACATCCCTTGATTTATGCCTAGATGGTTCTGTTAGACTGAGTTAGACTCACTTGACTGACTATTACCATTTATGACTAATGCTACTGACTGGATGATGTCTCCAATGTAGTCCAAGCTACACTTTGAGCATGATTCGAATGACCTCCTTGGTTAATTCGAATTCTCTACACAATTATTCATTATTGTATTCATTATTCACAGTGCCAGCTCACAGCTGATGTATGATACTACTCTTCTCCATTTTCTGTGTTCATGAATGATTATTGAGTGCATTCTTCTCTTCTTCTTTGCAACTTCTTGAGAGTTTGTGTGAGGCTTGTTACAACTGTTAGATCCTTCTGCAGATTATCACAACCGCTTGTGTAAATTCTTATGGAAGCCACAATTTCATCTTTGGAGTCTCCTTTTACTTGAATTTCAAAACTGAAGTTGCCAGGGGAAAATACAACCAACCGTAAATATATAAATTCTTGTTTTCCCATAGAAATTTGATTCTTTCTAATATTTCAATCCACCCATGGAAGATTTAAACTTTTGTTCCCTGACAACGACGCCAAGATGTTAGCACTCAGAATTTCTCTTGTTGTTGTGGAAGGATAGTTCCAACGTAACCTTTTCAAACCAATCTTTAGGAGGGAAGCTGGCTTCTTTCCTACCAGAGAGGGCTCTCTCAATAAATAAATATAAAGGCCATAAATATTTGAATAAGATAAATTAATGATGCAAATGGATGAAACAGGAAGATACCATTGGGCATGGAGTCAAAATCATGAATCTTTAAAGATAAACAGATTCTTAGCAATATTAGTCTTTGGAAACAAAAAATTTCTCGATAGGTATGGTTATGAGCCATTGGAAGAGGTACATGGAGGATGAAATGGCATATTATAAGAAAAAAATGGTTCTTTAACAAATCTTCGTTGTTGGATATGGAAGCAATATTGTACCATATATATTATTATGGGATCTATAATATGAACAGAATATCCATGTTTGCATTCTATGTTTTCCCTCAAAGATGAGTCAAGCATATCTAGTAGGTCTTGTTTGCATTATCCATGTTTCCTTTATTTTAATTTTTTTATTGTTCGAAACCAACTGTCAAAATAAATACGCAAGTATTGAATGTAAACCATTTAATTTCATCTATCATTCAAGTGAGTGAGTAGAAACTCATATTCAAAGGGTGGAATTTAAGTGTAAGAGTTCAAAGATAGGTAGTAGTGGTTAGTGGACCGCAATTGAAGGTTTGAGTAGTAAAGAAGGGCTTGTTGGTTCGATAAATGATAGTTGTCCTTTTAGAAATTAATTACACATAGAAATATTGAGTGTCATTAGGGAAGAACATGAAGAAGAATAAGAAGGAAATGCATTTGGTGAAGTGGAAAAGATAAATGGGAGTAGGGTTGTTTTTAGGTCCATGCAATATTTAATAGAATGGAATGATGGGCATAGGCCTACTTGGGTTCCCTCTACAATGTCACTAGGGATGTTGTAGAAGAGTGAGGGTCCATAATGGGTAACTATTAATAAAATTCAACCTTAGAGAGCTTTTGGAAGACGTGAAAAGGGATGTGAATGCTATAGATGAGAATGGAGAACAACCATGTTGTTTGCAACTAAATTGGTATCTAAAAATTGTATTAGGTTGTTGTTTGAGGCTAGTGCTGACCTAATAAATACGACAAACAAGGTTTCATTGTTTTTTAGATCATTACTGAGTATGTTAAGCAAGAGGTAGTGAGATCTCTTGTGAAATAGGTTTTGGTATACAAATTGAGGATATTTAGTTAGGATACTCTCTTCAGCTTATGAGGTAGTTGTATTTGGGAGGTGTGATTAAGGTCCTGGAATATTTTCTTTTTAGAGAGACTGACTAGATTCTCAATAATTACACTCGGGTGGGAGGCAAGTCAAAATATTTGGTAAAGTGGAAGGATGGTGTTCATAACGAATTTTTGGAAAAACAATTATTTTGTTTGATCTAGCCTCCTTCAATTCATGCTTTAACTATTATCACCACTCAATATTTGGGATTTTAGACCTAGGCTTCACACTATCCATATTATTCAGATTTTGGGAAAATTTACAAAAGTATACAACAATTAGCATATTCAAACTCGGTTCCTTTGTAATATTTTCATATCAAAGAAGGAATATTGTACAATTTTGACTAGTTATGTGCACCCTATGATCATCATTCCTCTCTTCTCAAAGAGGTACATTATATGCTCTATGGTGGTCACTTTGGAACGAAGAGGCACTTTAATATTTTCATATCAAAGAAGGAATATTGCACAAGTTTGACTAGTTATGTGCACCCTATGATCATCATTCCTCTCTTCATTTTTGAGGTATTGTGCAATTTGTTGTTGATGCAAACAGACTAACATAAATATTGGTATGATTTTCCCTTTAATTATTCCTACCTGTCCTTGGGAGAGCATTTTCGTGGATATTTTAGTGGCTTTCCCATAACTATTCACTACCATGATTTCATTTGTGGTTGTTAGTAGATTTAGAAAAATGGCTAAGTTTATTCCTTGTCGCAAAACAAGTTCTACTAGTCATTTAGCCCAATTATTCCTTGAGATTTTTCAGTGATCCTTTGGTCTCCCATGAGTATTTTGTCTGATCATGACTCACTTTTTGTGAGCCATTTTTGGCGTTCCCTTTGGAAAATGTTGGGAACTTTTCTTCATTTTTCTACTACCTTTCATCCACATACTAGTGGTCAAACTAAAATGGTTAATCACACCCTAGCCCAAAGTCTTCAAATTTACCATCACACCTCTCCAACCAAGTGGATTTGAGTCACCCACATTGAGTATGCAACAACTACATGAGAATGATTTTCACCTTTATAATCTAACTCACTTGGGAATTCATGATGATGTTAATGTTGATTTTCTAAAATCCTATCATGAGTTAATATTGGAAACATAAATCCTGAGTAGTCATCTTGGAGATATTGTTCCAATTTTTCATCTTATATTCGTTGTAGATCAAATTTTCAACACAAAGATTTGAAATACTTTTTTGGGATCCAAAACTTCCTACCATATTGCTAAGTAGGGTGAGTTGTTGCATCAAGCTTGTTGGATTTCCTATAACCAAATGCAACAAAATTGTCCTTGATCCAGGAGGATATTGGTGGCCACCCGCCAATTCGACTTGGACCCCCACCATTGTTTCTTCAGTTTTTCAGTTTCCTTAATTGTAGTACAATTTACTATATTTGGTAGTTTTCGGGTCCTAAACTTCCATAGTTGTTTTGAGGCCCTAAACGACGTTTTTTTTGGTATGGAATGATCAGGCAAAAATGAGTCCGTTCTAGACTCAATATTTGTCATTTATGGATGTAGTCCTTGAATAGATATTTCTAACGATGTATCATGTGCATCAAACGGAGGTAGTATGCCAAAGTTATGACCCCGGGAAATTGATGTACCAAGTTACCCAACAGTGCCCATATTCTGGCATTTCACCTCCTAGGGTTAGGTTTTTGGATGTGTAGGGTTTCCATTGATTCTCAATAATATATAGGCCTTCGAGCCCCATTGTAACACAGAGTTCAGAGGCATGTAGCCGCCGCATCTCTTCTCACAAATAAGCTACTAGCACTCTAGCTAGTTTATTTCCATTATGTATGTAAACAAGTTTCAGTTCTTTGATTAATGAAATGAAGTGTTATTTCCGCTGCATCTTTGTTTTTATGGGTATTTGTGTATTCTGTTGCGTTCCTGCATAAATCCGGATCAGTCCTTATGTCCTGGAAGCATTTTAGATCAATGTTTATATTGTTAGGAGAAATGATAAAGATTGTTTGTTCACAATTTATTTGTGTTGTATGCACATAGGAGGTTATTATTAATTGTGTTGATGCCTTATTGGTTTCCTATTCTCATGAATAGTTGAGATCCTATCTCTAACTATCTCTATTATTGTAAGTAATTTCTATTTCTTAGGATCTTGTCTCCTAGTTTGTTGAGGTAGTTATATTGATGTAAATTTATATATAAGTTTTTGGTGGTTTAATGAAATCAACCTAAGGTTTTTGTTTTGCACATATTTTTGTATAAATTAGCTCATGAGTCTATCCAGTATTTGAGTTTTATTTTCTTGACATAAAAGTCACCCACAATGCTCTAATACTCCCTATTAGCTATATAAGAGAGCTTAACCATGTGCCAACACATTTCTCAATGTATAATACAATGCTCATAGCAAGATAAGAAAGGAAAAAAATGAAAACAAATATTTAAATTATTCATGAAGTGCAAACCATCTCAATACAAAATGTCAATGACATCACACTTTGCTCCTTCAATCATTACATAATCCTTACACTATTCCCTTTTATAATTAGATGACACTTAATATAATCATTATAGAGTGCACTAATACAATGAAACCTAAGTTCAATTAATTATTGAAATATGAAAAAATTGTAAAATGCAAAGCAATACAAACTAGCCACAAAGGTGGCAGTTTATCTATGAAGAGAGACATATGTTGGCTATGCTCATTCACAATAACACTATTACAAGAGGTTAAAAATGGCCTTTGCTAAGAGGCAAAAACCATAAAGATCCAAAATTCTAATCTTAGGAGATGATGTGGCAAAAGGAATGTTGACATCGAGGAATCTAGTTGATACACTATTTGGGACGCATAATAGCTCGTTCCAAAGACATCGATGAGAAAAACAATTTGGATCAAGGCTTAAGAAAACCTTAGATAACCCTAAGCCATTTCAAGGGCAAAAAAAAATTTGTACCTCAAAATGATGGATAACCATTTTGAATTAGTGAAAAAAGTTAGAGGCACCAATATATCAATAATTATTGAAAGATCTTTCACATTCCCGAGCAATCCACACAATCTTAGAATAACATGAGTGCCATACGCAAAGCCATTTAATATTTGACGTGATCCGCCGGATGGCGAGCGACCCCTTTGGTTATAAATATAGATTACTCATCGATAATCCTTTCATATTCTACAACTATGTTGGTAATTAGAAATTTCATAAGAGATGGCATTTGACCTATCAATAAACGCAATTAAAGAGTTTAGAGACCTACATCATTAAAACTATAAAAAAATAACAAATACCAAATAAATAGCTTCTGACTCCCGAGATTTTAAAAAACATTTTGATTAATCGTTAAACAACACTCATTTCATATAGCTGCATATATTTTAATCCTTTCATCTCAACATCACTACATCCTATCACGAAAGGTTATTCGTCTTATCATGTATCTTTAACTTAACTTCGTTAATGTTTTTAACTTGAAACTTCGTTAATGTTTTTAGTGTTATATAGATTATTAAAGTTCATTTAACATTTCTTTCCGTATCCTGTCGTACTCTATACTTCTTTTTATATCCTCTCGTACTACATACTTACTCGAGACCTCGTTATAAAAAAAATGTATTTTTAGGCTAAAATTTTGCTAACTGCGTATGGAGTCTGGTTCAGGACTTATGTCAAGCACTTTGCAACACTGTTCAAAATCCAGTGAATATTGTCCAAATCTGGTAGATTGATTTTGCATTGATTTACAAGGAATGTTTTTATGGTTTTGTGTTCAGCAATCATGGAACATAATTTGACTATCAAATGTGCACATAAAAAATATACATATGTATTTAATACTGAGAAATAGACGGAACAACCAATATATTTGCAACTTTTTATTGTGTGTACCTTCAGATCTGAGTTTGATTGTTTGTTACAGCTGCCTAGTACAATGATTTATCAAATTTGATGTAACTTACAGTCTTCCACTTGATATCTACTATGAGCCTATGATTTATCAAAATTTATGTTTCAAATTTTCAATGTTAGTGTTCATTGTTCAATGAATCATTGAATTTAGAATTATGAATTATGATTCATAATTTATGAAGAAATCTAAAATATGCATGCATGATGTGACTGCGATATATATATATATATATCATGATTCATAATAATTAATGAAGAAATCTGAAATATGCTATGATGTGACTGTGACATGTTTTATATACATATATATAGTACTTGCCCAAATATCACCCAAATATCTTGTTTCAAAAAGTGACCTCTCCATCTCTGTCCCCATATCCAAGTTTCTTGGCAACTTAGTTAAAAAATGAAATACACAGATACAAATGAAAATGAACACACAAATATAAGTAAAGCAAATGCAGGGTGAGAAAACAAATCAACTAAAACAGTCTTTCAATTAAACCTCAAAACATCTATAGGAAAGCCACAATAATCTCTTAAGTGCTATATCAAAATCGAATCCAAATACTTTATCGAAATCTCAGAACCACGAGTCTGAGTGTCACCTCAAGTACAAACCAAAAACAAAATTCTAAATTTCTAACGCTTCAATGGCTTCTCTTCCTAAAAGCTCTCTTGTATTTCCACAACTTTTTCCTCTTTCCTTTCATCTCCTCCTAAGATAAGATGAGAAGAAAATGAAGAAATTATACTAACCCATAAATAAAGATTTTGTTTCTAGAATTTGTGAGGAAATTTGATTTAATGCCTAGCTCAAACTTAGATTAGCAAGCTTAGAGCTTCCATGAAAAATTGAAGGAACTTTTAGCCCACTTGTAAATAGTTGAAGAAGAAAGACCTTTAAGGTTTATCACTGTAAATTTGTAACTCTTTTAAGATTAGCAAAAGGCCTATTAAGCCCAGAAATTAAATTTAAGACTTGTGTGTTTGTATGGGTGCTTATTTTTTTGGTATTTGTGAGTCTAGTTTGTTGTGACTTTGGACAATGGTTTATAAAAGTTCCAATGTTGTTCGGCCTTCTTGTTTATTGGTGGTTGTAGTGTTTTAATTATGCGGGTGAGTTGTTAATCTAAGGCCTATTTCGCCATTGCTTTGTGTATCAATGTTGGTGGTTGTGTTTGAAATCCGTTAGGGGGACCCAACTTGCATTAGTGGTGGTATCAGAGCAAGTGTATCCTACATAATAGGTTTATCTTGTTGAAGAAGTACAACTCCACATGAGGTTATGGGTGGAGTTGCAGGTGAAGGGAAGAAGACAACTCCTAGTGCGGTTAGATAGAAACTACTCACAAAATTTAAAGTTGTGCAAACTAGAAGAGAAGAAATCCCTTTGTTTATAAATTCGCAGGCAGATTTGTATTCTGCAAGGTTTGACAAGCCAATAGTTCAAGCTAGAGTTGATGTTTGTTAGAACTTTTATAGGAGATTTAGTTGAAGAAGAATAGTGGGTGTTGGAAAAGACAACTCTAGAAGTGAGTTTGGGTAGATTTGTGAGGTCAAAGAAGAAGTTGCACATTGAGCAAGTGCAAAGATGACTTATATAAGGATGGAAATTGGGTTTTGTGGTAGAAGAAGGACCTATGAGAAAGAGACCTTGGATGAATAGTTGGTGCATGAATAAAATAGGAGTCAAATTATAATTTTTGGAAGCAACTCAGGGAATTGAAGAAACCCTTGGTCAAAGAAGAGATTTGAAGAAAATAATGAAGAGTAAAAACACTTTGAGTGAAAATGAAGTCATAGTTGCATGTGAGTTAATCAAGAAAATACTAGAAGTCTGCAACAAGTAGAAAATCCATTCCATTACAAGGCATTTCATGTGCATGAATATGAGGGACAAATAATGGAGGAAGACCTCATAAAAGAAGAGATAGATGGTGATGGATATGAGGAGTTTGAGCATGTTGAGAGGCATTGAAGTAAATATGGGGATTATGATTAAATGAGGATGAAATTGTTGAGTGTGCACTAGAAGAAGGTGAAGTGCTAGGAGATACTCCATTGGGAAATTCAAATTCCATGGTGTATTGTGATGATGCAGTAGAGTATAATGTAGATTGTGAAGAAGGAAATAATGATTATGTTAAAACCATCAAGCATGATGAAGCAAATGAGGACTCTTTGGAGGAAATGTCCATGGAGGCACTAAAATTATTTGATGGCTATACATGTGTGGTGAAAAAGAGGAAGAGAGCGCACTTGATGATGTTGCAACTGAAGAGGAAAGTAGCCCAATTTATGCTGCAAGTGAAGGGGAGGACACCATTATTGACGATCTTGAAGTGAAGTTTGATGAATTGGATGAAGACCTGGAAGGTTGGGGAAGAATCTTTGATATTGTAAATAAAGATGAAAAACACAAATTTGAAGAATATTTTGCAAAAGAAATGACATCTTGTGAGGAGGTTGTGAAAGAGAAAACCATGCAAGTGAATGAGTAGGTAAAAAATTTGAATTTGAGTTAAGGTATAATGAAGAAGAATTCATTGATGAAGATGAAATGATAGATATATACAAACAGATGAAATTGATTGCGGATTTAATGGATGGAATAGACTACCAACTTAAGGATTTAAGCCATGAGGATTATGAGTTTATAGTTGCAGCAATAAAATATAACGAATATGCAATAGTGATAGGACTAAAGAAAAGATTAAAGAATCTAGAAGGGAAATCGACTTGCAAGAAATAGAAGGTGAAGGAAGACAAAGAAAGATTGTCAAAGTGAGTATTTGTAAAAGTAAGGGCTCTTATGTCATTGAGCAAGAGCATGAATTTGAAGGAGTCCATATTGATGATGGACATTAAGAACATATGAAAACCACCTTAGCAGTAGTGGAAAAGAGCGATAATGCTTCCATGGTTGCAACAAAGGGGATAGTTGAGGAGATTGCAACTTTAAAGTTGCATGTCAAGCAATTTAGGTTGCGAAAGAGGAGAACATGAAAGAGATCCTTGTTTTATTTAACCATTGTGTTTTATTGTGCAAGTTTTGACTACAACCTTATAGCCACAAAAGATGATAAGGATAGACACTTTAATGTAGTGTCGAAGCTTCCAAGCAGCAAAGGAAAAGAGAAAGGAACTAAAGATGAAGGGTATGATGTTGAGTGCATGCATAAGTAGAAGATAATGCTAAGAAATATGGTGGTGATGATGTTCAGGTGGATTGTAGCACTAAATTTACAAAAGTTAAAGATATTAATGGAGGTAATTTAATGAAAAAATGCCAAGATTATAGAACAACAACAACATCAAGGAAATACTTGATGAAGATATTAAAAGTAAGTTAAGAATTGCGCAAGTAGATAAGAAAGTTATTTAATATAAGAGTTTATTGGAAAAAAGAATGTTCACCTATTGTTAAGTATGTGGATCAATATGAGTCATATGTTGAATAGGAAGATGGTGACAAATAAAATGAACAAAAGAAAATTGTTTAGGACCTAAAAAAATGAATCGAATATTCACGACCTAAAAAACTCTAGAAAGTAAGATAGAAAACCATTTTGAATCAGTGAAATGATTGGTGGCGCCTTATATATTTCTTATTGCACCGAGAGTAGCGAGGTGCTTACAACCCAGTATGGGAAAGATGTGTAACATCATGTAATGGTGCTTACAAAATTCCTTCTTTAACACACACAAATAATTATAATTATTAAATAAAAAATAACTTGAAATATCTTTAAAAAGCATTTTGATTAATCCTTAAACAACTTCCTAGATTTCAAAAAAAATGATTCAGCATTAAACAACACCCCTTTAATAGAGCTGCATATATACGTTATACAAAACTACGTATACTTTATTCCCTTCATCTCAACACTATGCTATCACGAAACATTATGAGTCTTATCATGTATCTTTAACTTGGAAACTTCGTTAATGTTTTTATCTTTTTAAAGATTATTAAAATTCATTTAAAAAATAAGTGAACATTTCTACTCAATTTTGTCACTGGAATTATTAACTCTTATTTTTTTTTTCTTTTTAAAATTGAGATTGTTATTGTAATGTAAAGTTTATTGATTTAATATATTACTCACAACACTGTTAAGTTGAATAAAGAAATATCTATTTTTAATTTTTTTATAAAATATTTATTGATATAATTAAAACAATGTATTCTACTTTAATTAGAGATAACAGATAACAAAGCTATCTATAATAAGTATAAAATTATTAACATAACACCTTCCAATAATTATTTTGACTCCTCCTAACCATTCAATTTTTTAGTTTTGTATTCTCTATCAGTTAGATATAATCTATAATAATATTGGTGACATACGTACAATCTCCAGGGTTGCATCGTTAATTAAAAATGAAAGGCATGCACACACATGCAAGTAAAGCAAATACAGAGTGAAAAAACAAATCAACTAAAATAGTATATCAATTAAACCTCAAAACATCTACAAGTACTCCAAAGTAAGCTCATAAGTGCTCTATCAAAATCGAACCCGAATACTTTCTCAAAATATCAGAACCCCGAATTTAGTCTCATGTCAAATACAAACCAAAAATAAAATTATAACGCTCCAATGGCTTTCTCTTCGTAAGCTGTCTTGTATTTCCATCTTCCTAAGCTGTCTTGTATTTCTACATATGGGAAAACCAAAATGCCTTGTTTTCTTCTACCCATCCTTCCATAAAACTGCTTCCTCCAACTTGCTGTTATCACTGTCATCTCCTGGATCGCTTGGTGAATCTGACAGCCAATTCGACAACAGATCACTCGGTCAGACCCACCATCCCGTCGCCGTCGTCAGTCCACAATCCACGTGCATTTACTCCAGAAAAGTGGCCGGTTGGTGACCCTCCTACTGCGTTCCCATTGGTTGCTCCTTTCGAACTCCCGGCTACCCAGATTTCTCTGTCACAGGGAACTAGGGAGCTACGTTGGTGTTGCCTCCATCTCCGTGATCTCCCAACAGGTACAGGATAACCCCATACGCTGCTCTCTCGCTCCACTCCGTGATCCACTACCAGGAAACCAACGACTGCAGGCCGACTTCTCGTATAATGATATCTTCGGTTGTGAATCAAAAGAAATTAGAATATAATAGAAACTGGTTTCCTTTTAAACGAACCTGTTCGAGTTGATTTAATCCATGCAGATTGCCTGGGTTTGTGGTGGCTATTCCACTACCAAGAATAAGAAGGTTGTGGCTCTACCTCCATCATTAGCAAAGCAAAGCTTTAATCACCTTATCCTCGATCTTCAAAACTCGTACAAAAATAGAGGAAGCGAATGGAACTTGTGTTATTCCTATGTTGGATCACAGAGATTTGATATCTCTCACCTTATCGTATGGTACTAAGAAGTGAATCTATGGGATTATAAGACTTCCAAATTGTGAGTGTGTCGAGTGTGTCACTTGGATTATTTACTTGACAATTAAAATCCAAATATCGATATGAGCAAAAAGGTCGAATTGATAATCAAATTGTAGTTTGTGGGCCCTCGCACGAAGTTGAGGGACTTTTTAGATGCAATGGGTAAATACGAAACACGCGAGAATTGTGTAAATTCACAACGCTCGCGCGTTATGTAAAACTAGGAATGGCGGGCTCCGAACTTGCCATGTCATTTAACATGTAGGATAGGATTACAAAACGTGCGCACGTTATGGTGAAACATAATGCGTGCGCGTTATGTATCACCATAACGGTCGCGCGTTTTGGTTAATATAACAAAACAAAACAAAAAACAGACGAAATGAGCCATAGAATGACGACCGTGGCTCGGATCGACAAACCATCAACTTCGTTGGATTCAGGACTTCGGGATAGTGCTAGGGGTGCCCCTCTCCGTCGATCCCATGGCCAGCCAGTTGGTCGAGCTTGCTTGCACATCATCGATATCTCGGTCCAAAATTTATGTGATTTTAAACAGGGGATCATGAGCGCCTTTGAACTAGGAAGAGGTAAAATGAGCTAGGTTGAGGGCAATAAATGCTGTATTTGTATGATGTTGCAAGGATTTTGTAATGTGACAAGGTTTTTCTCTATGCTTCGAACATGGAAGCCATTAACTAAAATTAACGCCGATGTTAAATGGAGGGTAAGCATCCCTATAATGCCATAAAGGAAAGAGTTCATCATTTAAAGCATCGATGTACCGGATGTTCAGCCATCAGCCAAGTGACTTGTGTATGCATCTAGAGTTTAATTTTAATCATTCATGTCATGTCCAATTGAATTTTAATGGGTCCAATTGAATTTTAATTGGTCGATCCGAGCCATAGTCGTCATTCTATGGCTCGTTCTATACCCCTACGTCCTGAGAAGGTTGAAGCTATAAAGCAACAGCTCTCTAGTATTCATCCTGAAGCTCTTTTGTTTATGTCTAAGATCAAGAAGCTCTTAGTTCATGAGCTGGAACATATCGATCTTAATAGGATTTATACAATCTCTGTTTTACGAGAAACTGACCTTAGAACTTCTCATAGCAATGACAATGAATCCTTCATTTTGCGTTTGTTAGCAGAAGAAGATCAATTTTCGACAAAACAATGTAGTTATTACATGTGGAGGCAGCGGTTTCTCGTGGAAAACGAGTGTAGGGTTGAGCAGAGGAAAGATGTTGGGAAATGGGATATTACATTAGCTTTTCTGATGGGCGAGTGACTTACAGAAGGAAATATGGCGGTTGTAGGTATCTATGCTTTTCTTCTGACAGAAATTGTAACAGGATTTCCATTTATAATACAGGCAGATTTTTTACTGGTTTCGTCAAGAGAAAGTATCATTTTCAATAACAAGTGGAACCAGGGAATCCTTCGTTGTGTTCCATTAGCCTTTTGTTCAAAATTTCGTGCTCTGATAAGTGGTAATTCACCTCTATCATCGAAACGTTTATGTAAACCAAAAGAAGCTCGAACAATACTCCCTGCTTTTAAATGCATTCTGGAGAAAGCAAGAGGACAAGTTCATCAAAGCAACTTCATTCATCTATATTCTCGTAATGTGCACATAGTCCATCCTTATCTTGATAAACAAGAGTTTTATAATAGCTTGAAGTTTTTGGGCGTGGTTATCTCCCTGTATTCAGTTGTTTGATTGGTTGACAAGCTTTCCTGAAAATATGTACGTTGAACTTCTTTGTTTTATTGCTGAAAATTGGAAGGGATTTCCAAGTCACCTGCAAAATGCTCCTTTGTTGAGTGGTTGAATCAGTATCCTAAAATTATAGAGCTTTCTATCTCAAAGTTTGCTGAGCGGCTCCTAGATGTAGTATCAGACTCAACAGATAGTAAACATGTTATCACCACTACACATTTTTTGCACTATTCATCTGCAAATAACTACGTCTGGCCCGAAAGGTGTCCTTGAAGGCCTTTTGGATGCGAGACGGAACGAGCCATAGAATGACGACTGTGGCTCGGATTGACAAACTGTCGACTCCGTTGGATTCAGGACGTCTTGTGAAGTGTCGCGCTGTATGGGAGATTGGAAGGTGGGAGGAGAAAACGCAGAATACGAGAGGATAAAAGCATTTTGCTAATATTTATTCACACACAAAACGCGTGCGTGTTTCTTGAATATTAAAAAGAATCGTAGGTATTTAATACATTTGCTGCACGGCTAAATAACATCTAGTTGCACAAAA
>BSBM01000007.1:17757500-17990000 GCA_027924585.1 Larix kaempferi | reverse complement strand
TATTAAATAACATTTTGATGATTACAATAATGCTAGCGCGTTTTTGCATGAAGAAACGCTCTCTCATTTTTTGCAAGTAGGTGTTATTTAGCCGTGCACCAAACATATTAAATGCCTACGATTATTTTTAATATTCCCGAAACGCGAGCGCGTTTTGTTTGTCCATAACGCTAGCACGTTTTGTCTGTACATAACGCGTGCACGTTTTGTCTGTGCAAAAATTCTCCAAAATGTATTTATACTCGAAATCCCGCGTTTTCTCTTCCCCTCTTCCTGTCTCCCATACATCAGGATACTTCACAATCACGGTTCAAGGCAATTGAGGAAGCTCAAGACACTCTATGTTCAAAATCAACAAGCTTGAAGATGATTCTACAGGTAGCATTTGGAATTGAGGATTCCACATTCACAATTAGCAAGCTTCAAGAGGATTCTACATTCACAATTTCAAGCTCCAAGAGGAGAACTACATTCACAATTTCAATCTTCAAGGGGATTCTACATTCACAATGTCAAGCAAGCTTGATGAATCTATATGAACACAATTGAAGAAGAATCTACATTCACTATTGAGTAAAGCTTGAAGAATCTATATTCACAAATGAAGAATTTTCTATATTCACAAGTGAGGTAGAAACTTTACTTTTACATTTGAGCTAGATTGAAGAATCTATATTCACAATTGAGGTAGTATCTATATTTACAATTGAGCAATCTTGAAGAACCTATATTCACAATTGAGAAAGAATTTGGATATTTGAATAGTTTAGCACACCTCTAGAATCTATTTTCTTAGTATTGCTCATTGTGGTCATGGGGAATTCACGCAATCGAAAAAGGAAATCGGCAAGGAAAGAGAAGCCTCAAGAAACCATGGAAGAAGTTAGAGAAAAGAAAAGATTGGACATGTGGAATTGAAGGAATTCCATGGAAACTCATCCAATTCCAACTGTAGATAATGCCACGGTCATTCCTACCCATCCACCTCAAGAAACACGAATAAATTCACTAGAGGGGCCCTCAATTTCAACAAAATTTGATGAACAAGCCCCAACATTTCAATTCTGACATCAAGTCAACCTCAGAATATGGTAGTGAATGACTTGTTGGGTAGTGGTTATACAAGCGATGAAGTTAGAGAGGCATTGAGTGGAGTATTTACAACGGAAAAAGAAAATGTTATGGAGACCGTCCAAGAGAATGAAAGACAAGAGGCTCCTATTGAAACTCTAGAGCGTCCTGGTGATGTTGTACATGCTCCAGTTCCAACACCCTTACCTCCATTAGAAACTGCACACCAAAGAACTCCGAAACGTATACAGGTTGATGAAAATATCATTAGTTCATATGAAGGTACGTTGTCTAAACGTGCTATTGCTTATCAAACTCGACAAATACTTGATAACTTTTTTTATTCTAAATGTGATGGTTACAAGTGCAAATTATTTTTATCATTGTTAAAATCTAGGTCTATGGTTGTTGTTAGAAGAACGTTAAAAATAAAGATGACCAAAAAGTTAGAACCAAGTTCTCATATTGTTAAAAGTTTAGTAGATGCATTTAGTACAATTGGAAAGAAATCTCGCTCAAAGGATCGCAATGCGGCTCATCGTGTGTTGTCTCAATCAGTCGTGAGCAAAAACACTAGCGCACTTCATTTTCTTAAACCTACATCCAGAATTATTAATTTGAATGTGAAGACACTTCATAGGTATTGTGTTAGAAGAGAACAACTTGAAACTAGTGAAACAAATGTTTGGGTCTTCATTGGTAGGTTGCCATGCTCTGATATGAATCTCATTGATGCGGTAAAGGGATTAGTGCAAGCATTTTGGCATGACAACACTAGACCCTTTTCCAACAAAAAAGATGTATTAAAATTGAGAAGGGGTTCAAAGGATTGTGAGCCACACATTAAACATTTTCTTGATATGACACAAACAGAATTATATGAGAGATTTAGGAATGAACATAACTAACTTGACTTGGGCCAAAGATCCTTTGAAAAATGAAAACCATGGTATGTTAAAATAAACAGTTTTTGGAACACATGTTGTTGTCGATACCACATTGAGTATGGTTACTATTATGACACATATACATATATTTTTTGTGTATTTCATAACACTCTTGTTGGCTGCTTTTTGTACAGACTCGGGTTTTAATGAAGCGCAGCAACAAAACCCCTTGGCGCACTGGCCCTCTCGGCAACGAACTGCGCAGCAACTCGAGGTCTCACCCGAAGTGGCTATGGGGGGGCTAAGGAATCAGATTTCCTTAACCTAGGCGACGCGGAGACTGCTCTTTCCTCCTCGATGATTCCTCTACGGGGAATGTCTGACCCCTCTTCAGACTTATGAGCGCAACAGCTCTCAAGCTCCTGCTCAGCAGCTTAGCTGCGCGGTACTTCCACTCCTGCGCTAGGACCAATTATCCTCTGCGCCGATATTCTAGGCGTCGTTTCGTTAGCGCGCCCGTCGCAGCAACACGTTCTCCTATCACTGCGGCGATGTTATCTTACCGATTCCTTCGACCCTTAACGATTATGGTCCCCAAGGAAGCTACAATCACTTACTCAACACACATAAAGATAATGCAATATTCCTGCGTACGCTGTTATTAAACTAAAACAGGTAATCACTTCAATCATAAAATCACAACAACGAGAAATATGAAGTCCACCTCCACGGGGAAAACCACATCCACGGGAGTATCTTATATTAACCAGAAAATGATAGATTTATGCACTATGCTGCGCACACAGCTGCAGCCTTAGATCTTTCCAGGAAACTCCACGCACACAGCTGGGAGCCCTTCTCTCGATCTAGTCTCCTCCTCTTTAGAGATTACAATATTTCAGACGTCGACTCCGACTGTCTGCAACTCAAGGATTAGCTTCACTGCTAACCAGCTCTAACTCCTGTTTTCTAGCAACACGGTAGAAAACAATCAACAAGATCGTAACAGAGGATGATCAACTCGATCAATCCTTCTTACATCTAGTATCTACTATCTTAGCTAGC
Source organism: Larix kaempferi (assembly GCA_027924585.1). NCBI lineage: Eukaryota > Viridiplantae > Streptophyta > Pinopsida > Pinales > Pinaceae > Larix > Larix kaempferi. Next base: position 17,986,977 of record BSBM01000007.1, on the reverse strand, counting down.
TCACTCACAGGCTTAGCTAACTGACTTACTAATTAACCAGCTCACTAGCTAGCTAACTAACTAACTAACATCTACCATTCACAATTATACATATATATAGGTGGCCATGGCGGTCGCACCTTTACAAAACTGTGGGCCTTTCCCAGCAGTAATCCCCCAAAACCCTAACCAGACATGGCTAGGTGTACTGTAGGCGCCGCTTACAGTCATGTCGCCGCTTCCTGCAGGCTCCATGATTTTCAGCGCAGCTTACGGGTATGGGCGCCTTGTCCTTCGCCTTTAATGCTTTGGTCCGTTGCTCCTCCTTGGTCCGAGCAACCATAACTTCTGTATTCAGCCTTAATGAGGGTAGCTGAGCCCTCTACTCCATTGCTTGTGGTAGCTGGGCTTTCCACTCAGCTACCTTCATTCTCTTCTGACGTGCGCGCGAGCTCCGTGATTTCCGGTCCGTAATCTACGCTGAGATTATCCATCTGGCACCGTACTGCGCACCATCTGCTTCTGTCCCAAAATTGGCGCTTATTCAAAATTTAGCACTTTCTCTTCCATACTTGTGCTTTTTCCTCAAAATTCGCAGCTTTTACCATAGCTGCGGCCTTGGCTCCAACAACTCTTGTGCAGGAATGCTCAGCTACATTACCACCGATGCCATCTAGAGACTTTATTCATAGCATTTTGTGTAGCAGGCCAAACGATTGTGCATTTTATCAAAAAACTTGCATAGATGGGACATGCCTAGGGTGTGGTGGATTCACATTATTGGAAAAAAGCATAGATGTGACCGATGAGCATGAACTTGGGAGGCAGGAGGTGAACTTGCAGTCATTCAAATATGTCATGTATGATATTGATGGAGGGAACGAAAGAAAAAAAAAACAATAGGTCACTTCTCAGGTTGGTAATGAGCTATTGGATACTATTTTTTCTTCAATTTGCAATTTCATATGTAACAATCTATTGATATAATGTCTTTATTGTTGATCTACCAGGTATGGGTTTGCGACTTCATGGAGGAATTCTTTGAAAAGACACAACAGTATGTAAAGCATGTGTATGTGGCTCGTTGGCAAGATGAACAGTTTATAACATGCAGGGATACATTTCCTAGCAGGACTATCCTGTCAGTGGTCGATTTTGCGGAAAAATACACTCTTCAACCTCAAAATGAGATTCAGAGTCAATACTATCACTCAGACCATGTCAACCTAATGGTCCATATCACCTATAGACATGGGGCAGATAGTACTGAAGACAACAGGGTTATATTGAAGGAGTATCACTTCTACATAAGTGATGACAAGTGGCACGACTTGGATTTGTACAACACAGCTTTCAAATGTTCTACAATCACTTGAAGGATAACAATAGATGGATGGAACAACATTGGATTTGGTCTTACGGTTGTGCAGGGCAATTAAAAAATGCTCGTGTCTTCCAATGGTTGTGTATGCTCCAAAAAAGGCACAAGGTGCCACATATTTGGAACTATTTTGAGACCGGACATGGAAAATGTGAACATGATGGAGCAGGTGAGTGCATAAAGACTGCATTATGTAGGCAAGAAATGAAGTTCACAGATGGACCTGTCATCCGAAATGCAAAAACCATCGTTGAATGGTGTGCTTCAGTCATGGGGGAGGAAGCAAGAAGGCAGGAAGATCACTCAACCAAGAAAGCACATGTGGTTAGATATTTTTGGGAGGTGGTGGATGTAGATCATTCACAGTTATATGAGTGCAAGACCATGCAAGGAAATCATGCATTTCATTCAGTTAGAACATCGGACAATGCTATACTTGAAATGTGGACAAGGAAACTGTCATGTTTTTTTTCTCCATGCAGTAGTGGTGAATGGGACGAATGTGAATCCATGGATTGGGTTGATAGCTGGGACTGTGTATCACTCCCCATTGGTCGATGGATAGCTACAGAATTATCCCAGTTGGAGGAGGACCAATCAAGTATTTCACCAGACTATGACCACATATCACATCTCGTACAACTAGGTTCGATTAATATTTTTATATTTTTGACAACTAGTTGTGTCTAATTAGCTGTGTATATTTTTGATATTTTTGACAACTAGTTGTGTCTAATTAGTTGACTAAAACTTTGGAACTATATTTTCTCTACGTCACATATACGCAGTGGTTGCCCCGAGATGCAATGCATGGCGCACTGACTATTGGATGGCACGTTGCTTAAAGGGGAAGCAAACCCTAAATGTCCCATTGCGGGACTCTGAGGGAGTTGATTTTCCGATTAGGTCGATGGTTGTAAAGGGATAATATTTGAACCAGGTTTCCCACTCAGCAAATATAAAAGGGTATACATATGAATATTATAGACCATGTGAGATTGTATACCATTATACAAACTTAGTTATTGGCACAAACCCTCAGCTGCAAACAATGCCAAGGAAGAACTTATCAAATGCATGATACTTATTGCCTTATTCCGAGCATGAGAGGTTAAATGAAACCATTGGTATTCGAGGTGATCCTGATGGTCTAGTCGAATGACCATAGGTAGGTAATCTGGTATGTGGTTTGCATGTTTTATCAAGTAATTTGTTATAGGTATGTGGTGTACATGTATGCTATGATTTTGTTTCATGGTCTCATTGAGTATTGACATTAATATTTTGACTATTGCAGCCATACATTGATAGCTTCATAGATTGATAAATTGCATAGACTTGGTACAACTTGATAAATTGCACATGTTTCGTCATACCTTCTTACTCTCAAATATGGTGCCCAAAACACACACATACATGCTTACTCTCAAATGGGTCAGGCAGGAGGAGGTTATCAATCCTATGGCCATGGGAAAGCTTATGGTCCGTTAGGTCCTTGTTATCAGCAGTTTAATCCTCATGGTCAAGCTTTTGGTCCATCTTATAATACGGTTCTGTTTAACCAACCTTTTATGGGGGCTTATAATCAAGCTTTCCATCCTTAGCTCCCGTTCCTTTCACGCTTGAATCTTCCGAATCTTTCGAAGCTCACGAATGATCCGGTGTGTCACGACCCTACTTGGTCCCCGGTCCCTACCAAGCTCCCTTCAGACATTCCTAAGTTTGAGGGGAAAGGTGGTGAGGACCCGGGAGATCATGTCATGACATTTCACCTTTGGTGCTCCTCCAACTCATTGAATCATGATTCCGTTAGATTGCGACTATTTCAACGCACCCTCACGGGGGCAGCCGCGAAGTGGTACGTCGAGTTTCCTAGAAACACTTATAGGGGTTTTAATGAGATCGCTTTGGTTTTCTTAGATCATTTCCAGTTTCTAGTTCGCTATGATACTGGTACTGAACTTTTATCTACCTTCCGTCAAAACAAGGCCACACATATTTCTGACCATGTTCAAGAGTGGCATCAGTGGAAGAGGTTAGTGAAAGCCAACATTCCTCCAGAGTTCCTGTTGGAATGGTTCCTCAAGTCTCTACTCCCACACATTGCTAAGGATGTTTCGATGTCCAACATTGTGACTGAGGAACAAGCTATCTTGAAAGTCCAGTAGTTAGACTTATTATACTCTCAGTCTAGAATTTTGTATGACATCATTCCTGATGCACCACGCACACGTCAGTTCCTAGACCGCATGCCGATGGCATCGTAGGATCTGCAAGCACTTGCTCCGTAGATTTGGTAGCTAACCAAATGCAAAATTTGTCGCTAAACCCGTCTACTCCCAGACAGGTTCACACCTTGTCCACTTCCACCCCATCGTCTGATGTACACAGTGTGCAAACGATGAACCAATCAGGTAACCAACAACCTGGTGGTAAGAAAAATGGGAGAAATAATCGTAAGGGTGGAAACAATGGGAATAAAAATAGCAATTGCAATACCCCCCATAAGGATAATGCCAACCCTCCGCGGGAAGGTGGAAATGTTGGTGAGGATCGTAAACCTAGGCGTAAGGTGAAGTTTCCTTGCAAGCTCTATGGGGAAGACCATCTTACTCACTTATGTCCTCGTATTGAAGAAGCATCGAAGCACTTGGAACAGAGCCCAGCTGTGTTGAAGGATCCCCTACCTCATCACCAAAACATGGCTTCGCATGCTCCCACCACTGGTTATGGACCTACTGAGATGACAACGTATTATTCCAATACTAGTGGTTAGGGATGTGTGAACATGGTTCAGTCAGAGGTTAGTGTTGCCACTCGTCAGTGTGATTATGATGCACCACAACCCAATTTGGGGAGTGAGCCTCCCCCTCCTCCTGACAATTCCTTGCATATCGAGAAGCCCTCTATTATGCTGCGAATACCGAAAGGTGTTCTTAAGCGCTCTACGCATAATCCTAATGCTTGAGCCACCCACAACTACTCCATCGTAGAATATTTGGGCCAAACTCCATGTGCCATGTCGGCTCTTGAAGTCTTGCAAGCCTGTCCTTCTCAGAAGCATGCTCTTTTGAGTGCGTTAGGAGTTCAGGATGGGGGAAGTCCCACTATTATCAAGTTCGGCACTACTGATGTCCAACCTCGCTTACCCTACCACGTGTCTTTTCAAATCCAGGTGGTGTGCCTTCAGAGTTTTGTCAAACGTACTATGGTTGATGAAGGTGCCTCTGCGTCAGTAATGTTGTTAACTTGTTGGAAATCTCTTGGCTCTCCTCCCCTACTCGCATCTAGAACCACGCTCACTGCATTCGACGGTCGTTCATTTAAGCCGCATGGAATTATCCCTTTATTTAATGTCTCCTTGGGAGGTAAGTCTGTGCCTATTGAAGTCGAGGTGGTTGATGCGCCCATTGACTACAACCTTTTACTGGGTCGGAATTGGATGTATGCCATGAAAGTTGTCGCATCCACTGTATTTAGAGTTATTTTCTTTCCTCATGAAGGCAATATTGTGACCATCTATCAGCTGGATTACGTTAACTCCTCTTCCACAGCATCCACGAGATCCATAGTCCCGCAGGTTACTCATTCTCAGCCGACAACTGGGAACATGGGTGTTGGCATGTACCTTTCATTGATGGGAACTTATGATTTTGCCGCACCTGTGAATTTTATTGGAACCATTACCGACGATGCGTCTCCTCCTTCGCATAATATGTCATTCCAGACTTCCTATTTTGATGATCCATGGACTTTACCGTCCACGAGTTCCTCATCTTGAAACATTACGCATGTCGGGATGTCTATTCCATTGTCTATAGCCAAGCTTGCTTATTAGCATATTCAACAAGCCACTGCAGAACCAGATCTCTCTTCTTCCCAAACAGTTGAGGAAGATCTCGTTACGCTGCCGGTTTGGGTATCCAACTCGTCTTGTTCCCATGATTGCCTTGATGATACTTTTCCTTCTGATGAAGCTATTATGGAGGCCATGTGTGGTAGTGAGAGACCTTGGGAAGATATGCACCATCGTTCTTATTTCCTTCCCAAAATCAAGCTCGTCGAACAAGAAGAGTTTAGGATGACTCTATCAGAAATGGTTGGTCACCCTGTGGCTCTTTTGGAGTCGCATGATGTTTTTGCGGAAGGAAATATTTCTAACATTTCCCCAACTATGTCGATCAATATCTCTCATACTCCCAGAATAGTCGAGAATGTCTACATCAGTGATGATTGCACTCTTGAGGAGATTGCTATTTACACTGAATTATTTACAGAACTCCGGGAAGCTTTCACTTGGTCATATGAGGAGATGCCAGGAATAGACCCCCGCATTGTTGAACATGATATTACAATGTATCCCAACGCTAAACCGGTTCGACAACTCCTACGTGTTGTGAACCCTAGAAAAACAACCGCTATCAAGGCAAAGGTGGAGAAACTGCTCAAAGCTGGTTTCATCTACCCCGTTCCCCTTACCGAATGGGTGTCAAACCCTGTTCCTATGGATAAGAAGCAGGGAATGATCCGTGTATGCACTGACTTTAGAGATTTGAACCGTGCATGTCCGAAATACAACTTCCCCACACCATTCATCGATCAAATCTTAGATGCTTGCGCCGGAAGTGAGATTTTTTCCTTCATGGATGGATTTCCCGGATATAACCAGATTCAAATCAAACTTGAGGATCAACATAAGACAACTTTTATTTGTCCTTGGGGAACGTTCGCATATCGGAAAATTCCCTTCGGCCTTAAAAAAGTCGGAGCTACATTTCAACGTGCCATGACCTATGCCTTTCACGATCTTAAAACGATTATGGAGGTTTTCTTGGATGACCTTGCCGGCCATTCTCGCAAGAGGATGGACCACCCCAAGCACCTCCGCATGATTCTCGAACAATGTATACGATACAAGATTCGATTGAATCCTAACAAATGCATCTTTGTTGTAAGGACGGGTCGCCTTCTGGGCTTCATAGTTTTGAAGGAGGGTATTAGAGTCGATCCTCTCAAAGTTGAGGCAATACTTCAGTGGCCTCCTCCACGCAATTTGTTACAACTTTAGAGCCTCCAAGGGAGAGCCACTTTTCTATGACGTTTCGTAGTCAATTATGCTAATCTTACCAAAGGTTTCGCGTGCTTATTGAAGAAAGACACACCCTTTATCTGGGATGAGCGAGCCCAATAGTCTTTCGACGCCCTAAGAAAGCTTTGGTATCGACCCCTGTGCTTAGTCCACCAAACTTCGCATGAGATTTTATCCTTTATGTGGCCGCGTCTCAAGAGACGATTGGCACGGTCTTGGTTTAGGTTGATGATGCGTTTTTCGAGCATGTCATCTATTACCTTAGTTGAAATCTAGTAGACACTGAGCTAAGATATACTCATGTGGAAAAGCTGGCGCTTGCGACTGTTCATTCAGTCCAGCAGTTACGACATTACATTTTGCTTAGAACAACCACAGTTGTCGTGCATATCAATCCATTTCAGTTTGTGCTATCACGACGCCTTATCGGGGGGAAGTACAATAAATGGATTGTTATCCTTCAGGAATTCGATCTCGATTTTGCTTCGGCAAAGTCGGTGAAGTCATTGGTGTTTGTTGAGCTTATGTCGGACCTTCTGAGACTTGATGAGGATGCCATTCATGAAGATTCCTTTGTGGATGAGCACTTATTTCTTATCTCGTTTGAGGACCCTTGGTATGGGGATGTCATTGTATATCTCCAAACTTTGAAGTTTCCTCCGCACTATTCACGAGATGAGCGACGACATGTAAAACATCATGCTAAAGATTATACTATCGTCGGTGACACTTTGTATCGCCGAGGAAAGGATTCTATCCTCCGTCGTTGCTTAACTCACGAAGAAGAGAAGCGGGTGCTTAATGATTTCCATGCTAGGGCATGTGGCGGTCACTTATCCGGGCTTGCTACAACCCAACGTATTATGCGAGCTGGTTATTTTTGGCCTTCCATATTTAAGGATTGTGTTAATTCTATGAAGAGATGTTACCCTTACCAGGTGTTTTCTCGGAACATACGCTTGTATCCAACGCCCCTTCATCCGGTCGTCACCGTCGGTCTCTTCACCAAGTGGGGGGTGGATTTCATGGATTGCAAACCAGCTTCGGCTGGGGGGCATCACCATATCATAGTGGCCGTGGACTATTTTTCCAAATGGGCTGAGGCCATGCCTACCATTAAAGACGATGGTGCTACAGCATCCCACTTCGTATTCAATCAAATTATCACTCGGTTCGGTATTCCGAAAGAGATTGTCACTGACCATGGCAGTCACTTTCAGAACAAGATGATGGAGGATTTGTCTCTCAAGCTTGGGTTTCATCAAGAACACTCATCTTCTTATTATCCCCAAGTGAATGGTTAAGTAGGAGCAGTAAATAATTCTTTGAAGACTATTCTCCAACATACCATCCAACAAAGCAAGACCAACTGGCACATCATGTTATATCCTGCTTTGTGGGCATATCAAACCGCAGTCAAGACTGCCACCGGGTTCTCACCGTTTCAGCGAGTTCACGGTGTGGAGTCACTTTTACCGATTGAATGTGAGATCCCTTCGCTTAAACTGGCCATAGAGCTCCTCCCTGATACGACGGGTCTTGAGCAACGGTTAATCCACCTTGAGCAACTTGACGAGCAACGTCGAGATGCCGCTGTGGCCATAGATGCCAAAAAATGTCGTATTAAGGTTCAGTATGATAGGTCTGTCCATCCCCGGTAGTATGCTAAAGGTGACTTGGTCCTCTTATATGACCAAGCTAAAGAACCCCTGGGGGCAGGCAAGTTCAACCCCATGTGGTACGGTCCTTATGTCGTGAGGCGTGTCCTAGAAAAAGGAGCCTATGAATTAGAAGACTATGAGGGGACTGTCTTGAAGGAGCTTAGAAATGGGCTCTACCTCAAGTAGTATTACGCTTGAACCTCTGGTTTAGGCTGATACTTTTGTATATTATTGTATAGTTTCTTCTGTACATAGTTTAGATTTATTTTGGTTTTTGGGTCTGCTAATTAGCTTCCGTTTGATTGACAAATGTCAGCAAAGTTTCCTATGTTCTTAGGATTCGCCAATGGTGCTAGTCGTCATACGCAGCAGCTTGCTTCTGCTGCCTAGGTTATTTTCTCACCTGACCACCTAGTTGTGTCCTCAGGAGGTGCTTGTCTTGGTCCTACATCTAACAATGTGGCTGAGTATAGTGGCGTCATTGAGCTACTTCAGGATGCTATTTCCCATGGCATCCACTCTTTAGAATTCCACCTGGATTCACAACTAGTTGTGTCTCAGCTGAATGGGAAGTACCATGTGCGAGATCCTACGCTACTACGAAAATTCCTAAGGGTAAGACTCTTGGAACGATATTTTGTTTCAATTACATACATACATGTTCCGAGAAGTGTTAATCATATATCTGATGCATACGCTAACTATGTATTAGATTGGCATTTGTTACATTCACCATGAAGCACACAAATAAAATCAGACATTCATACATTTGTACATACACACATATAGTAGAACCGGAGAACCAAAGTTTTTTATAAATATGTCCAAAAATGGTAGTGTCATACAAAACTGAAGCCCGTAGCCCTAAAAAATTTATAGATCGATACAAAAAATGAGATCCTGAGATATCTACTCCCTATGAGGAGGCCTAGCTTCCGCCTCGACAGGATGTGTCTCATAGAAATATTGAACTACATTGGATACCCGCTGCAATAGCCGCACCCAGTCACCCAGAACCCCCACTACTTGGAGCTGCATGGCCTCAGATAGTTACGCCACCTCTATCTGTGGAACCCTAGAAAACATCCATGATAGGTTGCGCCACAAGGTCTGTAGAGTGCGCCTTGTTGCAGCATCACCTGTCTCATCACCCCTACCCCGACGACCATGTCTCAGGAAGCCATCAAGTCTCACTGGGCCTTTGTCTGCAAGAAAACAGTCAACCATTAGCATATGATACTACCACCAAAAATATTTTTGCATTTACATGTATAATAAAAAATCCATAAAAATTTAATACACAAAAACCTAAAAAGAGTACTCACCAATATCTCTGAACGCTGCGTCTAGTGGGAGTGGCATGTCCCTATCCTGGTGGAAGTCTATCCCTACATAGGGGTATTCCTCTATGGAAATGACCTGCCAGTCCCACTAGCGGAATAACTCCTCGGTATATGGTGATGCTAGACGGACACCACCCTGTCGTGTCAAGATCTCAGCCCACCGGGTCAGGGCTAGATCGCAGAGACTATGAGGAGCAACATCCACCCTCGGACTAAGCCCTGGAACTCTCTCAAAGAAGAAGCTGCACAAGATACTCCCATACCCGAAGTTTTTGTCCTTCCATTCTTTGCATTCTGTCAGTTGGGTCTTCATAGACCCCAACAGTGTGGTACACCAGTCAAATACTATAGGCTGCATGCATTGTGATGCATAGAACATCACTGGCCTGGATGCCTGGTGCAGATCTTTGGAACCCGTGATCCGCACTAATATAGCCACAATGATCTTCATGCTCAGATTTACTATGGGATTGATGGGAACCTGACTTCCCACCATGCATGTGTTTGCGGGGAAATACCGCGCTATGTAGTCAAGGATGGTGATCCCACCACCCATAGTACGAGACCAAAGACTAGCCTTCTCACCTCGACGAGACAAACCGGTAATGAAGTAGATATCATCCACTTCCAGTGTGAGGATTTTCCCATTGAGATTGAAGTTCTGTGCATCAACATCCCAATAATTGATCAAGTGACGGAGTAATAGGTTTTGGGCCCTCAAACCCCCTATAATCCAAAATTTGTACAACCCACATGCTTGCAATGCCTGCTGTGCTTGCACATCGTTGTGCACGGCCTCATCAACTTGGTCATGCTCCTTCTCCCTCCACTCTAGAACCATCCTGGAGTGAAGAAAAACAAGGATTTAAGTCAAATTCTTTTGCATTTTCAACTTCACAGCCGTACCCGCGGGCTAGTTTGTATACAGGTGCGGGTACCCATGGTCAGTCTGTATATTGGATATGAGTATCGTGCCCTACCCGTGACCTGCATAGCTACAGCCCGCGGGTAGCGCCGAAGCCATTTAGGGCTTGGCCAAACTAAAAATCCCATCGCTGAAAATTAAATGAAAGCATTGAAATGAAAGGTATGGATGAGACTACCAACCTGCTTCAGACGGTTCGATGAATGGTCGCTTGTAGCTCCCATAATCGACAACTGAACTTTCAGGTGAAAACTAACCACAAAGCTCCAAATGGGTGAATAGTAAAAATGAATTGTAAATTGTAATTTTTTATTACTATTTATAATTTTCAGGACCCACTTGTCTATAGTTTTTACCGTTTTGTGCCGTTATGGACTAATATAATGTCTTGAAGTAGTATTTTTTAATCAGATTTCTTTGACGAAAGCTGTTCTGGACCATTTCACACCTATGGCAGGTGCGTTTCACACCCAACATATAGGTTAGATGCCATTTCCATGTGCATTATGCATTTGATCTGTTGACCACTTTCATAAACCCTAGGTGCGCCCCGCTTCGTAACCAACATGGAACCTTCACACTCCTATAGAAGTGTCGTTATGTGGCGGTAGGGATTTTCTGAACATGGGTACCCTAGTTAGAACCCCTTTGTGCATTCTGGTGCCCATGCCATTGTTTGTATTTAGGATTGGGAGTCCTTTGTAGTTACACCATGACGTTGCGATAAAGACTCATACTCTACTTTGTCTTATGCTGGCCATCTCCCTTAAGGACTCCTCTCAGTTATATCATGTTTTGATTTCATTGCATCATCCTGCTTGCCGCTTGAGCCTTGTGCCGGCTACCGCTTAATCAAATGTTAGCCTGGTGCCTGAGCACTTTTCTCTGTCGAGCCCTGCAAAGCTTATATTTTCCCTTCACAATTTGATGACCTTTTGACCATGAGGGAACACCCCCTCGAGTGTCCACATCCTGCATGCACTTCTTTGCATTGATCATAGGTATGTTCTACTGCTTGGAACTAGTCTGCTCGCTATTTGACACTCGTTCCCTCACTTGTTGTACTATAAGTAATTTTATTCTTTTTCAAGCTTTCCCCAAATATGAAAAAGACCAAAAAAATCAAATATTCCAAAAAGCCAGATGGGATTATGGTTACTATTTCTTGTTGGCAGTTGTTGTGTCGCCTTTGAACAGAGCATTCATTCCACTCCATACATTATGAGTCGGGACTATAGTTGGACCTTAGGAGCTGTACTTGTTTCTCAGTTTTCTCCACCGATTGGTTAAGCTTCCAGTCATTATGGAGCCCTTTGTAATGCCTCCTACATTGCATAGTTTATGTCAAGTCTATGCTGCCTGAGTCTATCCATATGCTCATGCTCTTGTTCAAAGGAAGTCTTGAAACCAATGTCGGCCACTCCTCAGATCTCTTGACTATTGCATGTCGGCCATCCTCATTGAGTCAGTCCATTTCACCTGAGTTCTTCCAAATCTTTCAGCGTAGCTGGTACCTCGTGCTGGTTGATGGGGGATGCCTTAATGCCCTCCTTCCAGCGAGTCTCGTTCCATTGACTTCAACCCATTTATTTTGGAGCTTGAGGCTTAGATTTTGGTTGAGTACCTTGAGGCTTGTAGTCATTAGTGGAAGGTTCTCTTGCCATCGACAGTTTTGGGAATACATCAATGTCCCCTGATTGATGGATTCGTCCTAGTGTTCGACTTCAACTCATTTATTCACACTCCCATTATTGTGCTCTGTGCCTTGATGCCCATTTTCATTATTGGTGGGTTATCTCACGTCTGTTAACGATATACATCATTGACCGGTAATTAGACGATGTCACATCAGGTTCGACCCCAACTCCTTTATTCACTTGATGGGATTTGCACCGTCGAAGACTTGTGTAGAAGACCCCAGGCGATAGTGGCAATCAATATTCTACTTATGACTTTGACTTTACATCTGAGATATCACCTCTCAGATATTAGGAGTTTGTACCTCCAGTTTGCACCAGTTGTTTCCTTTTCAACAGGAGACCATATCTTACTGTAGAGGGATCATGGCTATGATCACTTATGACATGTATTCACTATGTACTGCCTATTCATGGCCATTGTATCAGATTGTTGTACTACTGACATGTATTCAGGGATACTATTGTATTATGACGAGTGAGCTTCTCTTTCCACTTGTGTCTCCATCACTCCACTTTTGATTTTTATAATGTATTTCAGCCATCGTAGCATCAGTCTACGACCTCACACATTAGGGGGCATCTGTTACAACGTAATCTTTCACCCTGTGGGCATCAACATTCTTTGGCCTGTAGGATCCATTTCACTAACTCAGATCCACTTTATATCCTTCAGACACACTATTTCCTCATTTTTTTTTCTGACCCACTTGTTGTATCACTATAGCAAGCGTACCCGCGAGTTTCATCACTATAGCCCACGGGTATCAAGTAAAATGGTAAAAATTACTAGTTTATTACTTTTTACTCCCAAAAAGCGGTCATTGGGTGACCTTTGGCTCTCCATCTGCCCAAGAAACACCTCGATGTGTCCTTTCACTTACCTTTGAGAGGACTATATATTGAGCACATATGGCTTATGGAACGGAGGAGAAAGAAGAGCAAGATAACTCTAATGGATTTTTGCTCTATCTTGAGTCTACACTCATTGATCCTTGTAGTTGTGAACCCTTTATGTTCACCTTCCAAACTCCTATCTAGTTTGAGTTTGCCATTCATGGAGGATTGAAGTGGTGGAGGCACAAGTGGATTGATCCATATCTTGGTTCAGATTGGTTGCCGGCAAGAGGTCGTATCACATTGTACTTATTCTTGTTTATTAATATAAATACTCATATTCTCGTCCATTAATGTTGTAAATGTTATTTATATTACATTGGGTTGCATTTACTTGTTATATCATGGGCCATTGCTATTGATGATGTTAATGCCGTTTATATATTATATGTACTTGTTGTATATTGGCTGTCAAGACTAATTTGCAGATTCAAGTGCACGGATTGGAAAGCTCCAACGAGGATCTACATCAAATGTTTGGATCAAGGTTGGTTATATTCTTCATTATCTTAGCATTGTCATTTATATAGCATAGTTCTGAGAATTGAGTTGATTTCTGGTAGTCATCTGTCTGTTGTGGTCTACCCCAAGCCATAGTGAGTTTTCTCCAACACATCTTGGTTCGAGTGAGCCAAGAAAGATCGATCTCACTTTTCTTGGTTGTGATGGAGCAAGGTTTGATTGAATCTCAATACCCACCTAAACCCCGACCTAGAAAACGGAGAGTTAGATCTTTTACTCAAATACCTACAAAAAATACAATACAATTGTTCAAATCCAGAACTCCCAATAAGATACATCTCTTAACTTAAAGATGAAAAACAATATAATATCAATTCAAACCAAGCCTAAATAATCTATCAAATGAGGATTGCTCAAGGCCAGTAGTCCAAAGAGACTTCCATCGATATTATCATTGGTACACTATTATCATATTTATGCAAAACTTAGGATCATTAGCAATATCAAATAAAAATGGAGGGTCCTTAAGTTTTAGGTGAGTATGAATTGAGCCCATGATTTGGAGGTATGAATCCATCCCAAGATTTGGAGGATATTCCTCAACCCACCCAAATAAAATAACCCCCAATATTTATATTACTATGTCAAATTAAAAACCTCATTTGACCCCTTAATACGGGGCAATATATTTTTGAGGTTTCTTAGAATATTCAAACCCCCAATATGAATGGACGTGATATGATATTGCCTCGCTAGTGAAACCCCCGTGTATTAATAGGAGAAAATTATTAAACACAATATATATAATTGGTCGAAAATTTTATTTACGTTAATAGAAGAAAATTATTGAGCATAATATATACATAATTGGTCCATTTTGTTACTACTAAAATTTTTGTTATAACAAATATAAAATTAAAAGTAAATATACATTATTATAAAGAGATTAATATTCAACTTAAAAGTGTTGAAACGATTCAATTATCGAAATTCTATATCTATGAAAAGTATTGGCTCTTAGTGAGTTTTATATATATATATATATATATATATATGAGAACATTTTAAAATTCCAATATCAAATATTAAATAGTAGATAAATAAACCATTAAATATTCAAGGTATAATTCAAGTAAAAAAACGGTTATATCATAAAGATTAGAATCATTATGAATTAATATAATTTTATAACATTTATATACTGTATTTCAATTAAGGTTTACAAGAAAGTATATTTTAAACGAAGTGTTATAAAATGTTTAGTATGTTGAATATAAGTTTAGGCAAATTATTTCTTAAAATTACATATCATCAAAATAAAAATAAAAATATTAGATTGAACAATCATTGTATTTGTTGATCTTGTGATCAACTTATAGGATGGTCTTTAGTTTGATCTGTAATCTAACATGGACCAAGTATGATAAAATCAACGAAACTCTTATGTGATTCTAGTATAGCTAAAATGAATTCAAAATAGAGAATAGTCAGTGTTCTCTATTAAATATTAATGATTGATAATGTCTTCAATATTAAATATTCCACATTGCATTTTTGAATTGCTTGAATCAAATCATTATAAATAGAATTACCATGCTACCTAATATTGACCTCTCTCTTACAAAATCATGCACGATAGAATTGATCTTTAAAGAGGTATAGGTGAGATCGAGTGTAAGAAGGATAGGTTCCAAGCATTATTACATTTTAAAATTTTCAAAATCCCATTGTTGAATGACAATAAAATAAGGTTAGTTTCTTATTACTACCACAAAAGATAACTAAGAGGTTAGATAATTTATGAAAACACTTAGTTATAACTACAGGGTCCCATCTCACTTATGGTGATATAATATTGTTCGGTAGTATGCAATATTGCATGTGGGTTCTCATTCCGTAGTAATGACGATATGAATGATGATACGCGATGAGTGCATATGGTCTTATTGCAAAATGATTTCATGCAATACTTAGCTTATGATGCTTAATTATTTTATGATGGTATTTCATAAGGATGACATGTGATATCCAATTTGATATTCAACATAGTATTTTATTGCTTTATCATGGTATCTAGAGACATATGACACATGGTATATGACATATTACTATTTCATGTTGATATTCACTATGGTATTTTATTGCTTCATCATGGTATTTGATGACCAAAGATACATGGTTTATGATATGTTGTTACTTCATGCTGATATTTAGCGTGGCACTTTATTTTACAAATATTGATTCACGACGGGATTTTCATGACAAAGTAATTCCATATCATGCTTGATGATATCATGGACTATTATTTCATTCAGTAGAATGCTTAATTAATTCATGTTGGTATTTCATGATAAGTGAAACTTAGTTAATGAGGCACAGTATTCCGCGATTGCAAAATTTAATTTCTGATAAGGCATTCTTCACTTACGACAACTAGTTGTAATTCTTTATTATTCATAATTATCTTGAAGGAAATACTACTAATCATCGTTCACTGTGGTGAGTGGAAGTTTGTTTCAGGTAATCCACTCAAAGAGACAAGTGAGGCTAATCATTCTAGGATTTCGTGGGGGCCCATAACCACGAATGGGAATGGATACTACAAACACCTTATGGGATGGGCGACAAACTTAACAATTAACTCTATGCCAATGGTTCTTAACTCTTCTATTGAAATTCCACAACTGGAGGTATCCTCAGCAAGGGGGAGGCATATGGAGAAGGAATTCCGATGCCTAGGGTTGGTTCCTTAAGGGTGCATACAGAGGGAGTATATGACAAACTTTTGAGATGCATGGGGTATAATGATCCTAATATCGAGATCAAGGTACTGATAACTAGATGTCAGTTAACACTGAAAAGGCCCAGATTTCAGTTACATTCTGATGAGGCCGCACATTTACTAGAAGTTGGGAGGGTGGCTATGTTGTGGTAACTTCCCATGGAAATTTCGATGCCTACTGTATGATCCACAAATAGCTTATAATAGAGGGATTGTTCCATGGCGAGCGGGACCATTCAGAGTATTGGCGAGGAGGATTATGGAGGTGGTGGGTGGTATGATTCTCAGGAAGAGAGTGAGTAAGGAAGGAGGAAGTTTTACAATTGTGTACTTTTTTTTCTTTATTGACTGGATTGATGCTTGAATGTGTAATGAAATTAATGCACAATTGTATGATTGATTGCATATTAGACACCTAGGAAATTAATCAAGAGCATGTTGTAACTTAGGTTTCCATGATTGTATTAGTGCAGGTGAGAAATTTATGTGTGATGGCCACATGTATAAATATCTCATCTTCACAATAGTACTAGCTATCTATTACCTATTTTCTAAATAACTAATTGAGTAAGTCCTGGTATTTGTTGCTATGGGGATATAACTTCAGGATGAAGTTTCTTGAAGGGGGGGAGTATGTAACACCCCAACATTACATATTGGTAAAAGTATAATAATAGTAAAGAAAAGGGTCAAGTAATATGTAAAAATAAAAAGGAAATGCGCACTTATAATTCATTTAGGTGCATGGGTGACAAGTGTTTCACCCATGGAAAATTAAGAAATTGAGTAAAATATGGAAATTTACAATAAAAAGGGGGCAAGACCAAGATGTCATGGCTCCATTCTTATTGGTTATTTTAGAGGGTTTGTTGCTTATTTTGCTAATTATTTTGTTGTGTGTGCACCTATTAAGAGGGAGGGTAAGGAGGAGGAGAGAGTGGACCATAGAATGATAGAGAAATAGAGAAAAGAGTTAAGGTCTCACCTGGACTAACATAGTGTTAATTGTTGAGGGCTTGGGGTCTCAGCTTCTGCTAGGGGTTGGTTGGGTGGAGATTTTTCCCACCAATTGTTGTTGCAGATAGAGAAGATGGTTACTGATGGAGAACAAGGACTGCATCCAAATTGGTAAAGTAGGTCATTGATCAAGAAAGTAGTGATTCTATTTATTGGAATACACTTTCAATTTCTACTAGTTAATTACAAGTTATTTAATTGATGTATAATACTTGATAGATTAGTTCTTTCTGAAGTTTTTATTCTTAAATTTGTCATTTAATTAGGGTGATAAATATACTATTTGGGTTGTTACATCATGCGACACTTGTATATGGATTCTCACTTCCACATGCCCTTGGGTATATAGGAATTCCCCTACATATACTTGGAACCTACCTTAGATAAACTGATCGGTCATCTTTTTGCTATAGTACACTTAGAACAACACTTAGAGAGATCACTCTCTAGTACTTGGGTAGTTGAGTAGTACAACTAAGGCAACGACTGAGCCTCCTTAGTTAGTTCCCTAAGATATTGGGTTGAGTACTACTGTTGGACCCCATATGCATATCAACGTGATGTAACAACTGACACTCCCTTGTCCTCAAGACCTGGTAACTTTTTTAGTGAACCCACCCATGGTGGATCCCTATAAAACACTTCACATCAACATCTAGGACAATATGACCACCCACTCTACTACTGGCAGGTTGGAACACCTAGAATCTCAATACATAGATATTGATGGCTAGCTTCACAATAGTCAACAAACCCTAGTCGTTTGGGATAAAAAAAGTCAACAAACCATATCCAACTTGGATCATACAATAGATTAAAAAACTTGACAGGCCCTAGCCAAATTGGATCACATGTTGAATGAGAAGTTGATAGTTTGTGGCATACAAGTAGAAGACCCATGGAATGCACATCACAGCAAGCTATTCCAGGAACAAATGTCTCACTTAGGAATATCTAGCCACCAACAAATCCCTTGGGGTCCTCACAACCATACACTACCCTTCATGGATAATAACACATGACACCATTTTCCTAAAGTGGACATGAGCAGGTTTGATGATTTTTATTCATCAAGATGGGTCACCCAGATGGAACATTACTTAACCCTTCATGGAATTATTGATGATCCAGATGGATATAGGTGGCCACCCACCTATTCCACTGGCTCAAAACAATTTTTCATTCTAGCAAATTTCTTGTAATTTTTCTACAGTTTTTTGGGTCTCGAGCTTCCGGGGCCGTTTTGAGGCCGTAAACAACGTTTTTTTTGGATATTTTGGGGGCCAAATGGTTTCCAATGGCATGCATTTGGGAACTAGTCAAAATTTGTATAGCTCGAATAGACCTTTCCAACGGGCTATCGAGCGCCCCAAACAGAGATCGTATGCAAAAGTTATGTGATGCACCTGCAACAATTAATTAACAAGAATATGCGAAATAGTAGAAATGACAGAACTCAGAATCACTTTTATATTGATCACAGGCCACTTCGAGGGGGCAACCTCCTTTGAGCAAGCTCAATACAATTAACTTCACGGTGCTTCATAGGTCTCAACACACACTTATATACTAATTCTAGGCGCCAATACTATGGGTCAAAACCATGGGCCGTTACAAACTATGGATCAACAATACTACGGGCGACTTACAAAGCATATGCGCCAACAACAATAACATAAACTATTGATCAACAAATACTATGAGACGACTTACAAAGCATATGCGTCCAACAACAACATACTAACAAAGTAAAGACATGGGTTCCTAACATCCCCTCCCCCTTAAAAAAGCTTTGTCCTCAAAGCTTTAGATGTGGAAATTGTTGTTGAATCTGAAGGAGTGGTTCCCATGTAGCATCCTCTGGTTGCATGCCGTGCCACTGAATTAAGACCTCTGTGATAGAGCGAGAGTGAAGCTGACACGTGCGCCGATTGAGGATGGCCTCTGGCTCCAAAAGGATGGATCCTTCATTATCCAGTTCGGGTAAAATCGTTTGTCCACTGATGTTGGTGCCAAGAACTTTCTTCAGACAAGAGACATGAAAGACTGGATGAATGCGGGAAGAAGGAGGAAGTTCCAATTTATAAGCAACGGGCCCAATCTTCTGAAGAATCCGATATGGCCCATAGAACTTTGGAGCGAGCTTATGACGCCCTTTGAGTTTCAAGGATGATTGTTTGTACGACTGGAGACGAAGAAAAACCATATCGCCGACTTGAAAAGTGCGCTCAGAATGGTGCTGATCAGCTTGTTGCTTCATGCGATTTCTTTCCATGTGAAGATTGTCCCGCAAAATGCGAAGAATCTGGTCGCGGTTTCGAAGGACCGTGTCAACTTCCTGAACTAGTGAACTGGTGGGGGTGTATGGAAGAAGAGCTGGAGGTGCCTGACCATAGATTGCTTCATATGGGGTCATTTTAGAGGCAGTGTGGTAAGAGGTATTATACCACCATTCCGCGAGAGGGATCCATTTTTCCCACTGATGTTGTTGTTCTGAGGTGAAGCAACGAAGATAAGTTTCCAAGCATTTATTGACAATTTCAGTCTGACCATCTGTTTGTGGGTGATACCCTGAACTCATCTTCAGTTTGGTGCCAGTGTGGCGAAATAATTCTGTCCAAAAATGACTGGTGAAAGTCGCATCACGATCCGAGACAATGGAAGAAGGGATGCCATGAAGACGAAAGATTTGGCCCAGAAAAATTTGAGCGACGGAGGAGGATTTATAGGGATGGCTGAGAGCACAAAAATGACTATATTTGGAGAGGCGATCAACCACAACGAAAATCACTGTCTTCCTGCCAGATTTAGGGAGCCCTTCAATGAAATTCATAGAAATATCTGTCCAAATCCGTGTAGGTATGGGCAAGGGTTCAAGCAATCCTGGAAGGAGTGTTGTTTCACCCTTATTGCGCTGGCAGGTATCACATTCGACCACCATTTGTTGAATTGTCCTTTTCATGCCCTGCCAAAAGAAGTTACGCCGTGCTCGTTCATACGTTTTGAGGAACCCAGAGTGCCCTGCTGATGGAGAAGCATGGAGTTCATAGAAGACAACCTGTTGAAGATCTGTGCTCTGGGGAAGCACCAGACGACCCTTGTATCGCAGAGAAGCACCATCCCAAGAGTAATGTGGTACATCAGAAGGGTTTTTGGTCAAACGTTGGATGATTTGAGATAAGGAGGAGTCATTGACATAACCATATTGAACATATTGCAACCAATTTGGAACAGGCATAGAAATAGCTGAAAGAGAACCTTGGGCCTCAAATGTGCGAGAAAGAGCATCTGCCACAATATTGTCTTTACCCTTTTTGTAAGTGATCTCATAGTCATAACCCATGAGTTTGCTAACCCATTTCTGTTGTGCCGTGGAGGAGACACGCTGGTCCAAAAAATATTTCAGACTCTGGTGATCAGTCTTGATGCAGAAATGATTCCCTAATAGGTATGGGCGCCACTTCTGTACTGCATGCAAAATAGCCATCATTTCCTTCTCATAGGTAGAGGCAGATAGATTCTTACCTGAAAGGGCTTTGCTGGTGAACGCAATGGGGTGTTCATCTTGAACGATAACGGCACCAAGTCCATTGCCGCAAGCATCACTCTCAATAGTGAAGGGCTTGGAAAAATCGGGCATAGCTAGCACAGGTGTAGTACACATAGCTTGTTTTAGTTTGTCAAATGCACACTGAGCAGCAGGTGTCCATGTGAAGGCATCCTTTTTAAATAGAGCAGTTAATGGAGATGCAATCTTCCCATAATCCTTGACAAACTTGCGGTAGTATCCAGTCAACCCCAAAAAACCACGAAGGCTCTTGAGTGTATGAGGATGCGGCCAATTGTTCATGGCATCGATTTTGGCAGGATCCACGCGAACCCCTTGTGCTGAGATAATGTGCCCGAGATACTCAACTTCCTTCTGTCCAAAAACACATTTTGACTGCTTGGCATGGAGATGATGGTCAGAGAAAAGTTGCATGACAAGATCCAAATGCTGGAGATGTTCATCCCATGTTTTACTGTAGATGAGGATATCATCAAAGAATACCAGAATGAATTTTCGCAAGTAGGGTCGAAATATTTTATTCATTAAGGCCTGGAATGCGGAAGGAGCATTAGTGAGGCCAATGGGCATGATCAAAAACTCATAATGGCCATCATGTGTGCGAAAAGCTGTTTTAGGGATATCATCCTCATGAACCCGAATTTGATGATACCCAGAACGAAGATCCAACTTGGAGAAAAAGTGAGCCCCATGAAGCTCATCAACAACAGGAATTGGAAACTTATCCTTGATGGTGAGATGATTAAGTGCTCGGAAGTCAATGCAGAGTCGCCATGACCCATCTTTTTTGCGGACAAGATTAACTGGAGAAGAAAAGGAACTAGTTCTTGGGCGAATAATACCTTGCTTCAATAAGTCCCGAACGAGCATTTTAATCTCCATTTTTTGGTGAAATGGGTAGAGATAGGGCCTGATGTTGGGAGGAACGCTTCCAGGAAGGAGCTGAATACGATGGTCTTCTGGCCTGGAAGGTGGCAATCCCACTGGTTCAGCAAAGACACTTGTATATCGATCCAGAATTTGTTGTAGATCCAAAGGAGTAGTGGAGACCGCTGATGGTTGCATCTGGATGGAATGGATCTGAGCGATGACACCATGTGAATTCTTCTTGAGGAGTTTTTCCATGCGATGTGAACTGATGATGCTGAGAGAACCTGGTTGTAATCCTGTCAATGTGTGTTTGTGTCCATTGAGGGAAAACTGCATCCAAAGTTCAGCAAAATCCCATAAGATAGGGACAAGTGTGCGTAGCCATTGAGCGCCCAAAACCACATCACATCCGACTAAGGGAAAGGAAAACATGTTAGAGCGCAAGGTATAATCTCCCATAGAGATACACACATTTCGACACTTCCCTTTGCAAGGTAAGGTGCCCCCATTGGCAACTATGACTTCAAAGTTGGAGCAAGGATGGATAAAATAATCAGCTTGTTTGGCGATCCGAGGGTCAATGAAATTATGAGTGCTACCAGAATCAATGAGTATTGTAAGAGGAAGCTTCTTGAAGTAACCCATGACCCGCATTGTTTGGGGGGTGGTGATTCCAGCTAAAGCATGGAGAGATATCTCTGGCTAGTCATCCTAATAAGGAGGGTCAATAGGCGGTTCCTGAATGTTGACCGGAGCATCCAGTGTTTCTAGATCTTCGTCACCAATTTCAGAGGCAGGCAGAGACTCCACATCCAAGAGATAGAGATTTTGCTGAACACATCTATGTCCCCGAGTGAATTTCTCATCACAATTATAGCAAAGCCCCTTTTCTCTGCGTGCTTGCATCTCCGTTTCAGACAAACGCTTGATAGGAGTCGGTCGAGGAGCCTGCGGTATAGGTGGTTGCTGAGAACCCATATTTCGGAAGGGAACAAAAGTGGGCTTGGAGCGTTGTTGGGATGAAAT
This sequence comes from Larix kaempferi, assembly GCA_027924585.1. Classification (NCBI taxonomy): domain Eukaryota; kingdom Viridiplantae; phylum Streptophyta; class Pinopsida; order Pinales; family Pinaceae; genus Larix; species Larix kaempferi. Next base: position 17,964,280 of record BSBM01000007.1, on the reverse strand, counting down.
CTTGTCTTCTGCCAACTTAGCCAACCCTAGTGCTTCCATCATTGTGTTGGGACATAACATTTTGACCTCAGAGCGGATGGGATCCTTTAGACCACTGATAAAACAACTCCAGTAAAAGTCATCAGACAATCCTTCGGTGTGGTTGGCTAGATTCTCAAATTTGGTTTGATGCTCTCTCACAGTGCCAGTTTGGCGAAGTTTAGTGAGGGCTCCTGTGAAGTCATCAAAAGCACTAGGACCAAATCGTTGCAAAAGGAGCTGGAAAAAGTCTGGCCATTTGGGCTCTGGATGAGCCTTGATGTACCAACGGTACCATTGAAGAGCTTCTTGTTCCAAATGAAAGGATGCCAACGGAACTTTGTTGACATCAAAAGTATTATACAGACTGAAATACTGTTCTGCATGATAGATCCATCCAGTTGGATCGGTACCATTGAAGCGAGAAAAATCAAGCTTCGGACCACGGAAATTGATGGAAGAAGAGAACCCATTGTCTGCTGAAGACTCGGACTGCCGTTTGTTGTTCATAGCTGAATGTTCAAGATGGAGACCGAGAAATTTTTCATCCAGATCCTGGAGTTTGGCTTGGATGGCTGCAAGTGCGTCCTCCATGGTTTTTGCTCCTGCACGGGTGACAACCATAACCAGGATTTTTTTGTTTTGTTCGGTTGACTGGGTAGGAAAACAAAAACAGAAACTACTTCAGTAAAGGACAATCTGGAATTGGGAAAAAATCAGAAGGGTAATTGGGGTTTGACTAGGTTTTGGACACTGTTGGATAGACATGGAAGCAAAAATGAGAATTTCAGAAGCGGGGTGAAATAATGGAAAAATTTGGCAGAGGGGAACAAAGAAGCAGAATTCAGAAAGGAACTCTGTGGTAAAATTTGAAGGTGATTGGGTGAAATCTGAGTAAGTTATGGCAAACCCTAAAAATAGACAAATGTGGGATTTCGGGCTTTGGGAAGGGGAATTGGGGATAGGGTCCTCAGGACTGAAATATACAGAATGGGATGACAGGGGTTCCCTGAAAATTTCAAGGGAAACAGAGTGAAAATAATGGAGATATGGAGAAAAAACTGAATTTTATACTCTTTTTTTTGTTTTTTGTTTTTTCAGACTGGAGCGGCTACGGCTCGAAAGGGATCTGGAACAGCGCTGAATGGATTGAAAATGGATGAATCTGGAACGGCTTGCAAAATGGATCTGAAACGGCGCAGCAGTGATCGACAATAGTTCAGCTGAAAGTAGATATGGACCCCAGGTATGTGCGGCTTCCTAACAGTTCAGGGGTTTCACTCGGCCACCAATGCTGTTTAACGGCTTGCGTATTGGGGCAATACCCCTCACTCCACGGCTCAGGTAAAACTGATAACCACTTTGCCACAAACGACAACTCTTGGTTTACCTCACAGCTGGGAACTAGTCATTCAGGTAGGGGTCGTTGCCCTTTTCACTGGCAGGTCCTCTCAATGGTCCAGCTACTTTGGGGTTCCTGTGGTACTCCTCACAATGAGTTTTAGGGCTTATGCCCAAGTACTTCCCACAATTAAGAGGATAGGGATTATTCCCAAATCCGAACCTGCAATAGATGCGAAAAAAAAATTTGGCAGAAATTTCACCCAACGAGCCCAAGAAAGTGCTCTCATACCAGATGTGATGCACCTGTAACAATTAATTAACAAGAATATGTGAAATAGCAGAAATGATAGAACTCAGAATCACTTTTATATTGATCACAGGCCACTTCGAGGGGGCAACCTCTTTTGAGCAAGCTCAATACAATTAACTTCACGGTGCTTCATAGGTCTCAACACACACTTAGATACTAATTCTAGACGCCAATACTATGGGTAAAAACCATGGGCCGTTACAAACTATGGATCAACAATACTACGGGCGACTTACAAAGCATATGCGCCAACAACAATAACATAAACTATTGATCAACAAATACTACGGGACGACTTACAAAGCATATGCGTCCAACAACAACATACTAACAAAGTAAAGACACGGGTTCCTAACAAGTTATGACCCCGAGAAGTTGACCATTCAACTAACCACCTTGGGGCTGCAAACTTTATGACGGTTCATCTTCTAGGGTTAGAGTTTTGGATGTTTAGGGTTCTTACCCTCATGCTTATGATAAATAGGATCTTTAAGCCTCTTCTTGTATTCATCTTGTCATGAATGAACGTAGCCTCCACATCTCTTCTCAGAGATATAGCTACCACCATTCTAGATGCTTTTATTTTACAGTTTGTTCTATTTCATTCATTTAATAGAAACTGAGTTTACTGTATTGCTGTGTTTATTGCCATATATCTGTGTATGTGACTATATATATGCACTTTCATTTCGTTCTTACATAAATCCAGATCAGTGGTATCAGAGCCTTCCGCTCTTGTGATTTCTCAGTGCATGTACCCAACGAGATATGAATATCGAGAGTTGGGTCTCAAACTAGTTGAGGTTGGGGAAAACCCTCATCGTCAACCCAAGAAGGATCCCATGGTGGTAGAAGAAAAGAGAGATGACAGAGCATGATATCCTATTAAGTTGTTGCTCGAGGAAGCCCTCATGCGATAGAGGAACGAGATGATGGATAATTTTGCATAGATCCTTTGAAGGATAGCAATTGCGACGGATGCACCTTCAACAAGCAGCCATTTCGGGGGTGCGACTCCCTTCAAGGTACAAGTTAAATTTGACATTCCCCTATTTGAAGGAAATATAGATGCAAACGCTTTCAAGAAATAGTTGAATCTATTAGAGGGTTACTTTTCTATTCAAAATTTTTTCGACAACGAAAAGATCACATTCACGCTCCTTAAGTCCTATCCCTATATTAAATAGTAGTGGGTTGGGTAATGCGAGAGGCATGCAAGAGACGAGTCTGAACTATTCAGGACAGACCCGAATTGGGAGGATTTTTTCGGTGCCGCCAATGAATAATTCTACCCTGTTGGAAATTATGATGACTAGTACACCAAATGGATGACTTTGCACCAGGAGAGAGACCAAATAGTCCCATAGTTTACAAACATTTTCCATACCCTGTGCTCCAAGCTGGGTATTCGAGACTCTGAACGAAACTTGGTCCTAAAGTACTGCAGTGGCCTGCATAGGTACATTCAGTTAGAGATGGATTTCCTGGACATATCCTCACTAGGAACATCTTATAGATACACCATCAAGATCGAGCAAAATTTTAAGCAAAAGAAAAAGCGTGATTTTGGGTCTGCAAATCAACAGCAAAAGATTGGAAAAGGTGGCCCCAATTCACAAAGCAAAGGACAGATCAAGGAAGGCCAAATCCTCGACAACCATCCCAATCCACATGCAAAGAAGGGTGATGGGAAATCAAAGAAGGACACTGCAAAGTGGTGTGAATTCCACAAGAGCCCTTGGCACAACACTGATGAGTGCAGCTCAAAACAATCCTTGTTGGCTGAGACAAAATCCCCGGATCCAAACTTTGACTCAGAACCTGATGGAGAGAAAAAAAGGGAAATCAGATCATCGACGTGGAACCTAGTGCTACCATCGCAACTGCAAAGATTCAACTATAAGAGTCAAAGGATCCATAGGAAGGGGAGTGCCTCTTCCATTCACAATTGTGGGTGCAAGGAACTCCGCTACACTTCATTGTTGATAGTGGTAACCAGAAAAACCTCATCTCGGCCGAGGTCGTAAAAATATTGAAGCTTTCGACGGTTCCACATCCCCAACCATACAACATCGGTTGGTTGAGCCAGGGACGTGACATCTGCGTTAGTCAAGAGTGCCTCCTTTCCTATGGGATCAAGCCCTTCAAATATGAGGTAATGTGTGATGTTGCCCCACTTGAAGTTTGTGATGTTCTTTTATGACAACCATATATGTGGAAACGTCATGCTGTGTATGAGTCTAGAACTCATAGTGTCATTATTAATTTAAATAATCTCTACAGGATTCCAGAGACACTTCCCACCACTGTAGTGTCCCTCAACACAGCTAAGCAATGCAGGAAGGTAATTTCCTAGACAAGGAAATTCGTCCTCTTCATGGTTCGTTCTAAAGGTGAATGAAAGATTGCAACAACATCCACCACCTCCATGCAGAACCCCTCCATGCAGCAGAAATAGGTGGACAAGATTGTGGAAGCATACATAGACATCTTCACCACACCCACCGGGGTGCCAATAAATTGCCCGGTCAAGCATCCCATTGATTTGGTACATGGTGTGCCTTTAACTAACAGGCCAATATACATGCGTTCCCTCATGGAAAATGAAGAAATCAAACTCCAGATTCAATAATTGATCCAAAAGGGGAACACTCGACCTAGCTCCTCGCCTTTTGGAAGCCCAATTGTGTTAGTACAGAATAAATGCGGGACATGGCGACTCTATATTGATTATCGAGCTCTAAAAAAGATCACAGTCCGGAATCAGTATCCCATTCCTCGTATCGATGACCTTCTTGACCAGATCAAGGGTGCCAAATATTTTAGTAAGATTGATTTGAAGTCTGGCTATCATCAAGTGCCAATTAAGCAGATCGATGTTTGGAAGACTGCCTTCAAATCTTGGGAAGGCCTTTTTGAGTGGTTGGTCATGCCTTTCGGCTTGACTAATGCTCCAAAAAATTTCATGAGGATGATGGATGATATCCTACGACCATTCACTAACTCTTTTGTGGTCGTATATCTGGATGATATTCTCATCTACAACAGAGCATGGGCAAAGCATTTGCAACATATCCACCAAGTCCTCAACACCTTGCGCCAGTACAATTTATATGCTAATTTAGAGAAGTGCTCATTTGGCATGAAGAGGGTTCAATGTCTAGGATAAATCATGGACGTACATGGTGTTCATGTGGATCCAACCAAGATCCAAGCCATCCATGATTGGCCAACCCCGACAACTCTCACAGAGCTTCATAGCTACCTAGGCCTTACCAACTTCTATCGTAGATTTGTGTTGGGCTTCTCTAATATTACTTGGTCCCTTAGCCAGGTGACCAAAGGGGGATCTAAGGCCAAGTTCAACTGGTCCAAGCCACAAAAAAAAGCATTTGACGAGCTAAAGAAACGCTTATGTTTGGCACCTGTCCTTGCCTTAACGGATCTACAACAACCCTTTGAGATTGAAAGAGATGCTTCAGACTATGCTATTGGTGCAGTCCTCACTCAGCATGGCCATCCAGTGGCATATCATAGTGAGACACTTTCATATACAGTCCGCAAGTACCCCACCTACGAAAAGGAAATGTATTCCGTTGTCCAATCCTACCGCCAATGGAAGCATTGCATCCTTGGGAAAGAGACCATCATCCACACTGATCACAAATCCTGCACTGCCTGTGCCATTGCAAAAGCTGCCATAAAAAAACAGGGTTTGTACACCCCTCTTCCCACTCCTAATGGGCCATAGGAATCCATCTCCATGGATTACATTTTTGGACTACCTTCAACCAAGCATGGAAATGACTGTGTGTTTGTGGTCGTGGATCATTTCTCTAAGATGGCCATTCTAATAGCTTGCAAGAAGAACGTCTCTGCTAAAGCCACTGCTAAGCTCTTCTTCGAGCATGTTTGGGTTCATTTCAGGCTACCATAGACTATCATTTCAGATCAGGACAATAGGCTCCTAATAAATTTCTAGTCCAAGCTATGGTCATTGATGGATACCAGTCTCACCAAATCAACTTCCTTACACCCCCAGACCGATGGACAAACAAATGTAGTCAACAGGATGATTGTGCATATTCTGCGAATGTACAATTCTAAACATCCCCGCACATGTGATGAGAGCCTTCCTTATGTTCAACATAGCTATAGAAAATCCCTTCATAGCTCTACTAGCCACAACCCTTTTCAAGTCTGTCTGGGGTTCCAACCACTCGCACCGATTGATGTAGCTCTTCCCGTTGCATCCACATGTGAGGAATCCTCCCATGCTCAGAACAAGGCTGATAAGGCCACCATATTTGTTGAATGAATCCAACACATCCGCCAACATGTCCATGAAATTTTGGAAAAATATATAACTAAGTACAAGCAACAACATGACCAACATCGGGTCCCACACATGTTCCAGGTGGGTGATAAGGTTTGGTTGCATTTGCAGAAAGAGAGGTTCACAGGACCCCATTGCAAGATTCGTCTACTTTGATATGGGCCATACACCATCACCAAGGTAATTGGTGACGATGCCTTCGAGCTAAGAATCCCTCCATTCCTTGGCATGCACCTAGTATTCAATGTGGAGCTCCTTCGCCCATATTTTCCACCATTGTTGGACACCTTGGAGGTGTTAGAGAAATTGACACCTACAGAGCTTAATCCTGACTGCATGGAACATGCAACCATTGATCAGATCATGGACACACAGGTTAAGGGAACCCGCTAGCAGAAGATCCAGCTATATCGGGTTGTCAAAGTAGGGAAACTACTTCACCAAGGCAAGTGGCTCAGCAAGAGTCAAGTTCAATAGAAGTTTCCCCACCTGATGGGGGCACTCAACGCAATGGAGACCATTGGTTCCTAAGGGGGGAGGAATGATATAGATGGATATAGGTGGCCACCCACCTATTCCACTAGCTCAAAACAATTTTTCATTCTAGCATTTTTCTTGTAATTTTTCTACAGTTTTTTGGGTCCTGAACTTCCAGGGCTGTTTTGAGGTCGTAAACAACGTTTTTGGAGATTCCGGGGGCCAAATGGTTTCCAATGCCATGTGTTTGGCCCCAATCAAAATTTGTATATCTCGGATATACCTTTCCAATGGGATATCGAGCGCCCCAAACAAAGATCGTATGCAAAAGTTTTTTATTGATGTAATTGTAACTTCGGAATGTATTTCACCTATGTATATTGTACTCCTATAGAGATGTTATTATTCCTCTATACTGAAGTGTCGTCATTTGTATTGACAAGTGTCGCAAGTGTTGCAACTTGCATGTGATGGGTTATTAGACCACCAAGTGTGGGGTCGGCCCTGATTAGTATTACCATGGGTTATTAGATTGAGTTAGGTAAGTCGGCCCTGCTAGTTTATTAGGTAGGTCAAGTCATGTATAAATAGAGTGCAGGAGGAACTCTATTTGATCACTTCATTATTCACTTCTACACTCATCGAAAAGTGGCGCACAAGTGAGGAAGGAGGAGTAGCTGCTAGGAGGACTATCTCTTGTACTTGGGTTGTATCATTGCTCTTTCTATCTCTGAGGAAGTTGTGGGGTTTTTCACCTTTATGGTTTTCCCCAGTGAAACTCTGTGTGTCTATTGTCTCATGTGACTACTTGTTGTGATTGATATGCTTGATATGTTGTACATGTTATTCTCTCAGTAAAGATCCTAGAATATATTGAATTAATGCTAAAAAATTAACATGGTATCAGAGCTAACCTGAGAAGAAGACACTTTGCAGTTGCGGAAGCTAGAGCTTCTTGTTTATTGGATTTCTCTCCACATATATTGAAAGGAAGTAGGGTATTTTGACTCTCCTCAACAAGGTGCATCTTTCTGTCCAATCAGAATTCAATTCTGGGCACTTTCATTTTTGGCCCTAAAAATTAGGGTTTCCACAAAAATAGGAATTTATGAATTTTGAGACCATAGATGGAAGCTCCTTGGAAAAATTGAAGTTTAGAGCTTTGGATCGAACTTTTTGGTTGGGTGAAGCTCCGGGAAACTCAAACCCTAATTCAAGGTCCTCCCAAGTGAATCTGGGAGATTGAAAAGCATTTCTGAAGGGTGAAACTTTGCAGTTTTCAATTTCTGAGTATACTAGGTTGATCATCTCATCAAGGCACATCTTTCTATCATTTCAGAAGTTTGAAATTCACATTTTGAATTTTTAGGGTTTCTCTAACAAACCCTAATCCGGCACCAGATCTAGATTTCTGCAAATCAAGTGGTAAGACCTAAATATTTTCTATTTCCATTTGAAGTACTCTTTAAAATTTCTCACCACACCAAGCTTGAGGATAAGCTTGAAGGGGTTGATAACTTCCGAGCATGGAAGTATAGGATTGGGTTAATCCTGGAAGAAAATGAATTGGACACTTACATAAGTGAAGAGGTCCTTGTCCCAGAGGGAGAAGAGACTAAGGCCTTACATGAGAAGAACTTGGTCAAGGAAAATAAGATCATTGTTGATTCCATCAAAGACCATCTCATTCCACATGTGTCATCTCTAAAGACACCCAAGGAGATGTTTGATTCCTTGACCAAGCTATTTGAAGGAAAGAACATAAATCGGAAGATGACTCTGTGGAACCAATTGAAAGGGGTAAAGCTTCATAATGGAGAGACCATTCAATCCTATTTCTTTAAGGTCTCTCAGATCAAGGAACAACTTGAAGCTGTGGATGAAGTAGTGGAGAATGGTGAAATTGTTATGACCACTTTGAATGGCCTACCTAGGTCACAGGATTCCTTCATTCAAGGAATATGTGCAAGAAGGAAGTTGATCTCCTTCAGTAGGATGTGGGAGGAATTCTCACAAGAAGAGGCTAGGCTTGTAGCCCGAGAAGAAAAGATGGGAAGTGAAGATCAAGTGATGCACCTACAACAATTAATTAACAAGAATACGCGAAATAGCAGAAATGACAGAACTCAGAATCACTTTTATATTGATCACAGGCCACTTCGAGGGGGCAACCTCCTTTGAGCAAGCTCAATACAAATAACTTCACGGTGCCTTCATAGTTCTCGACACACACTTATATACTAATTCTAGGCGCCAATACTATGGGTCAAAACCATGGGCTGTTACAAACTATGGATCACAATACTACGGGCGACTTACAAACCATATGCGCCAACAACAATAACACAAACTATTGATCAACAAATACTACGGGACGACTTACAAAGCATATGCGTCCAACGACAACATACTAACAAAGTAAAGACATGGGTTCCTAACATCCCCTCCCCCTTAAAAAAAAGCTTTGTCCTCGAAGCTTTAGATGTGGAAATTGTTGTTGAATCTGAAGGAGTGGTTCCCATGTAGCATCCTCTGGTTGCATGCTGTGCCACTGAATTAAGACCTATGTGATAGAGCGAGAGCGAAGCTGACACATGCGCCGATTGAGGATGTCCTCTGGCTCTAAAAGGATGGATCCTTCATTATCCAGTTCAGGTAAAATCGTTTGTCCACTGATGTTGGTGCCAAGAAATTTCTTCAGACAAGAGACATGAAAGACTGGATGAATGCGGGAAGAAGGAGGAAGTTCCAATTTATAAGCAACGGACCCAATCTTCTGAAGAATCCGATATGGCCCATAGAACTTTGGAGCGAGCTTATGACGCCCTTTGAGTTTCAAGGATGATTGTTTGTACGGATGGAGACGAAGAAAAACCATATCGCCGACTTGAAAAGTGCGCTAAGAACGGTGCTAATCAGCTTGTTGCTTCATGCGATTTCTTGCCATGTGAAGATTGTCCCGCAAAATGCGAAGAATCTGATCGCGGTTTCGAAGGACCGTGTCAACTTCCTGAACTGGTGAAATGGTGGGGGTGTATGGAAGAAGAGCTGGGGGTGCCTGACCATAGACTGCTTCATATGGGGTCATTTTAGGGGCAGTGTGGTAAGAGGTATTGTACCACCATTCAGCGAGAGGGAGCCATTTTTCCCACTGATGTTGTTGTTCCGAGGTGAAGCAACGAAGATAAGTTTCCAATCATTTATTGACAATTTCAGTCTGACCATCTGTTTGTGGGTGATACCCTGAACTCATCTTCAGTTTGGTGCCAGTGTGGCGAAATGACTGGTGAAAGTCGCATCACGATCCGAGACAATGGAAGAAGGGATGCCATGAAGATGAAAGATCTGGCCCAGAAAAATTTGAGCGACAGAGGAGGCTGTATAGGGATGGCTGAGAGCACAAAAATGACTATATTTGGAGAGGCGATCAACCACAACGAGAATCACTATCTTCCCGCCAGATTTAGGGAGCCCTTCAATGAAATCCATAGAAATATCTGTCCAAATCCGTGTAGGTATGGACAAGGGTTCAAGTAATCCTGGAAGGAGTGTTGTTTCACCCTTATTGCGCTGGCAGGTATCACATTCGGCCACCATCTGTTGAATTGTCCTTTTCATGCCCTGCCAAAAGAAGTTACGCCGTGCTCGTTCATACGTTTTGAGGAACCCAGAGTGCCCTGCCGATGGAGAAGCATGGAGTTCATAGAAGACAGCCTGTTGAAGATTTGTGCTCTGGGGAAGCACCAGATGACCCTTGTATCGCAGAGAAGCACCATCCCAAGAGTAATGTGGTACAACAGAAGGGTTGTTGGCCAAGCGTTGGATGATTTGAGATAAGGAGGAGTCATTGACATAACCCTATTGAACAGATTGCAACTAATTTGGAACAGGCATAGAAATAGCTGAAAGAGAACCTTGGGCATCAAATGTGCGAGAAAGAGCATCTGCCACAATATTGTCTTTACCCTTCTTGTAAGTGATCTCATAGTCATAACCCATGAGTTTGCTAACCCATTTCTGTTGTGCCGGGGAGGAGACACGCTGGTCCAAGAAATATTTCAGACTCTGGTGATCAGTCTTGATGCAGAAATGATTACCTAATAGGTATGGGCGCCACTTCTGAACTGCATGCAAAATAGCCATCATTTCCTTCTCATAGGTAGAGGCAGCTAAATTCTTACCTGAAAGGGCTTTGCTGGTGAATGCAATAGGGTGTTCATCTTGAAGGAGAACAACACCAAGTCCATTGCCGCAAGCATCACTCTCAATAGTGAAGGGCTTGGAAAAATCGGGCATAGCTAGCACAGGTGTAGTACACATAGCTTGTTTTAGTTTGTCAAATGCACACTGAGCAGCAGGTGTCCATGTGAAGGCATCTTTTTTCAATAGAGCAGTTAATGGAGCTGCAATATTCCCATAATCCTTGACAAACTTGCGGTAGCAGCCAGTCAAACCCAGAAAACCACAAAGGCTCTTGAGTGTCTGAGGATGCGGCCAATTGTTCATGGCATCGATTTTGGCAGGATCCACGCGAACCCCTTGTGCTGAGATAATGTGCCCGAGATACTCAAATTCCTTCTGTACAAAAACACATTTAGACTGCTTGGCATGGAGATGATGGTCAGAGAAAAGTTGCATGACAAGATCCAAATGCTGGAGATGTTCATCCCATGTTTTACTGTAGATGAGGATATCATCAAAGAATACCATAATGAATTTCCGCAAGTAGGGTCGAAATATTTTATTCATTAAGGCCTGGAATGTGGAAGGAGCATTAGTGAGGCCAAAGGGCATGACCAAAAACTCATAATGGCCATCATGTGTGCGGAAAGCTGTTTTAGGGATATCATCGTCATGAACCCGAATTTGATGATACCCTGAACGAAGATCCAACTTGGAGAAAAAGTGAGCCCCATGAAGCTCATCAACAATAGGAATTGGAAACTTATCCTTGATGGTGAGGTGATTAAGTGCTCGGAAGTCAATGCAGAGGCGCCATGACCCATCTTTTTTGCGGACAAGAATAACTGGAGAAGAAAAGGAACTAGTGCTTGGGCGAATAATACCTTGCTTCAATAAGTCCCGAGCGAGCATTTCAATCTCCATTTTTTGGTGAAATGGGTAGCGATAGGGTTTGATGTTGGGAGGAACGCTGTAACAATTAATTAACAAGAATACGCGAAATAGCAGAAATGACAGAACTCAGAATCACTTTTATATTGATCACAGTCCAGTTCGAGGGGGCAACCTCCTTTGAGCAAGCTCAATACAAATAACTTCACGGTGCCTTCATAGGTCTCTACACACACTCATATACTAATTCTAGGCGCCAATACTATGGGTCAAAACCATGGGCCGTTACAAACTATGGATCACAATACTACGGGCGATTTACAAAGCATATGCGCCAACAACAATAACACAAACTATTGATCAACAAATACTACGGGACGACTTACAAAGCATATGCGTCCAACAACAACATACTAACAAAGTAAAGACATGGGTTCCTAACATCAAGCTCTCACAGCTCACACCAAAATAAGCAAGCCCAAGAAGGAGCACTCTCATCACAAGAAACCTTTTCACAACCATCAAAAGGGTAAGAAGGATCTGAGATGCTTCACATGTAATGAGAGGGGACAATTTGCTACAGATTGTCCCAAGAACAAAAAGGGCTTCAACAACAACAAGAAGAAGGGAAACAAGAAGAGATATCATGCTCATACTGCTGAGGATGATGAACCTCCCAAGAAGAAGGCTAGATTAGAAAGTGATGACTCATCTAGTGAAGATGAATATGTTCTAATCTCTGCTCTCACAGGTACTATCTCTCATGGATGTAATGATTGGCTTATTGATAGTGGGGCTTCCAAACACATGACTGGGTTTAAAGAATCTTTTGTAAATCTATCTGAACATGAGTCACCCCATAAAGTGAAACTTGGGGATGACTATCAATATCCTATCAAGAGAAGTGGTGAAGCCTCCTACAACCTAGATTTTGGGAAGTCTTTGAAGATGAAAGATGTTCTATATGTACCTGGGCTCAAGAAGAACCTACTATCGATATCTGTATTGGATGCAAAAGGCATGAGGGTTGCATTTGTAGATGGTCAAGTCCTAATGTGGCCAAAAGGTAAAACTATAGATGATGCAGTAGTGATTGGAGAGCAAGAGGGAGGATTGTACAAATTCAAGGGACAGCCTGAACATGCTATGGTACATGAATCCATGGAGCCAAGTGAACTTTGGCATAGAAGGCTTGCACATGTGCACTATAGAGCACTACCAATTGCAAGTAAAGCTGTAGAGGGTCTTCCTGAAATCAAGACAAAGCATGAAGGTGTTTGCAAAGGATGTGCAAAAGGAAAGAACATTAAGAAGACATTTCCAAGCAGTGAAAGCAAAGCTAAAGGAATCTTGGAAATTATCCACTCCGATGTCATCCAGCTCTCTGAGTGGGTATGTATACTATGTCTCTTTCATTGATGATTTCTCTAGGAAGGCTTGGGTTTATTTCTTGAAAAACAAAGGTGAAGTGTTTGATAAGTTCAAGGAATTCAAAGCCTTGATGGAAAATCAAATTGATAAGAAGATCAAGACCTTCAGATCTGACAATGGTGGATAATTCACTTCAAGGTGATTTCAAGAAGCTATGCAGTGATTCAGGGATTAAGAGGGAGTTGACTGCTCCCTACAATCCACAACAGAATGGAGTTTCAGAAAGGAAGAATAGAACAATCATGGAAGCAGCACGGGAAATGCTGCATGACCAGGATCTGCCTATGCATCTTTGGGCAGAAGCAGCTAGGACAACTGTATATGTGCAGAAAATAATACCTCACAAGATATTGGACAACAAGACACCAGAAGAAGTCTTCTCTGGTAAGAAACCTGAAGTCATCCATCTCAAAATATTTGGTTGTCCAGTATAGACACATGTTCCAAAGGAAAAAAGGACAAAGCTAGATCCTTCAGGAAAGAAGGGCATCTTTGTGGGGTACAGTGAAAGCTCGAAGGCTTACAGAATATACTTTCCAGGGTTCAAGAAGATTGATGTCAGTAGGGATGTAACATTTGATGAGGACTCAACTTACATCAAATCAAAGAAGGCGTCTGTTGAAGATCATGAAGAACCAAAGGAAAATAGATTCCAAGACACCATCATGACTGAATCAATTCTAGAAGAAGATCGTGAAGTTGAAGGTCCGCAAGAACCTATAGATCCACCCCGTGAGAAGAACTCTCACAAGAGGAAACCTGCATGGGCTAGAGAGCTCATTCAAGATGTAGAAATATATGGCATTCCAGAAGAAGAACACAAAGAAAGGAAGAGGACTAGATCACATACCAGTTATGTTGCCCTACTCTGTGATATTATGAACAAAGAACCTTCCAATTATGAAGAAGCAGCGGAAAAGAAAGAATGGAAGGATGCCATGGTCTAGGAATACCAGTCGATCATGAATAATGATGTTTGGGATGTAGTCCCAAGACCTGAAGGGAAGTTGGTTGTGACTTCCAAATGGATCTACAAGATCAAACCTGCTGCACATGGCAGCATAGAAAGGTACAAAGCGAGATTTGTAGCTCATGGCTTCTCCCAGAAAGAGGGAATAGATTATGAAGAAAACTTTGCTCCTGTATCCAGGGACACTTCCATCAGATCAGTACTTTCCCTGGTTGCAGTGATGAAATGGAAGATACACTAGATGGATTTCAAGACAACTTTCTTGAATGGTGTAGTCGAGGAGGAAGTGTATGTGGAGCAACCACTTGGTTTTGAGACACATGACAAGGGGTCATATGTGTGCAAGTTGAAGAAAGCCTTCTATGGCTTGAAGCAAGCTCCTAGAACTTGGTATGGTAGGATAGACAACTTTCTATCCAGTTTGGGATTTACCAAGAGTAAAGCGGATTCCAACCTTTACTACAAGGTTGAGGAAGGCAATCCCATGATACTACTTTTGTATGTAGATGACTTGTTTGTAACGGGTGAGGATGGATTGATTGCCGATACCAAGAGGAAGCTTGCTGCTGAGTTCGAGATGAAGGACTTGGGGATGATGCATTATTTTCTAGGCATGGAGGTGTGGCAGAGTGCAGATGGAATATTCCTTGGACAAGGGAAGTATGTAGTAGAGATCCTGAAGAGGTTCGGGATGATGGACTGCAATTCCATGGCCACACCTATGGTATCGAACCTGAAGCTTCTGTGTGATGCTTCATCTGATCCAGTTGATGTCACGGTGTATCGTTAGATGATTGGGTCCTTGATGTACCTGACAAACATTAGACCAGATATTTGCTTTGCGGTGAACACATTGAGCTAGTTCCTGATGGATCCCAGAGGTGTTCACCTGGTTGCTGTAAAGCATATTCTGAGGTACCTGAAGGGTACAATTGATTATGGGCTCAAGTATGATGCGAATCAAAAGTTTAACCTACAGGGTTGTGTTGATTCATACTAAGAAGGAAGTGCTGCAGATAGGAAGAGCACATCTGGGTGCTGCTTCAGTATGGGATCAGGTGTGATCTATTGGTTTAGCAGGAAGCATTTCTATGTAGCACTGAGTACAGCCGAGGCAGAGTATGTTGTAGTTTGTTTGGCTAGTTGTGATGCAGTATGGCTATGGAAGCTACTGTCTGAGTTATTTGATCTCCCGTTGGATGCTACTGGTATCTTTTGTGACAACCAAAGTTGTGTGAAGATTTCTGAGAACCCGGTGTTCCATGGAAGGTCGAAACACATTGAGATCAAATATCAATATATCAGGGATATGGTGTAGAGAGGAGCAGTGAAGCTCCTGTATGTTGCGATGGATGAGCAGGTTGCAGATGTGTTGACGAAACCACTAGCCAGAGTGAATTTTGAGTACTTCAGAGAGAGGCTTGGTGTTCTTCAGATTGAAGACACTTCGAGGAAGAAGTGATGGACACATTTGTAGGAGCCATTCCAAGCATGGTAAGAGGAGGATCCTTCCCATGGATGTGGATGTAAGTGCTGGATGATGAGCATTGGGACGATGCTCCAATTACTGCTCTATATATGCATCATGTTAGATGCTTGTTATGATCAGTTGGATCATGTATATGTATATGCATCATGTTGGATGCTTGTTATGATCAGTTGGATCATGTATATGTATATTCATCATGTTGGATGCTTGTTATGATCAGTTGGATCATGTATATGTATATGCATCATGTTGGATGCTTGATATGATCAGTTGGATCATGTATTTATGTATGCATCATATTGGATGCTTGATATGATCAGTTGGATTGTGGATTTGTATATGTATCAGGTGGATACATTGGATGATCAGGTAGATCATGTATGATATGTATCAGGTGGATACATTGTATGATCAGGTAGATCATGTATGATGATATGTATCAGGTAGATACTTGGTATGCATCAGGTGGATGCATTGTATGATCAGGATGATCATGGATGACGAGCTTCAGGATGTTTCTCCAGATGATATGCATCAGGTTGTTTCTCCAGATGATATGCATCAGGATGATGCTATGATGATGATTAGGTTGATCATGTGATGATGTACATTAGGATGATGTATGGTGAGTATTAGGTTGATACTCCGTGGCTGTGGACAGGTTGTGCAAGGGTAGCATGTAATAAGTCTTGGAGATCTGGATAGGTTGTGCTAGTCACGTAAAAGGCCTCAGATGCTCTTTAGAGAACTTGCTTGGCAAGACACTCTTTTAAGGTTTTGCTAGACCACATGTAATAGGTCCTGGAGATCTGGACAGGTTGTGCTAGTCACATAAAAGGCCTCAGATGCTCTTTAGAGATCTTGCTTGGCAAGACACTCTTTTAAGGTTTTGTGGGGACCACATGTAATAAGTCCTAGAGATATGGACAGGTTGTGCTAGTCACGTAAAAGGCCTTAGATGCTCTTTAGAGATCTTTCTTGGCAAGACACTCTTTTAAGGTTTTGTGGTAGGGGTCACATGTAATAAGTCCCGGAGATCCGAACAGGTTGTGCTAGACATGTAAAAGGCCTCGGATGCTCTTTAGAGATCTTGCTGGGCAAGACACTCTTTTAAGGTTTTGTGACAGTCACATGTAAAATATATTGGGAGATCTAATAGGTTGAGCTGTGTGCTCATAAAAGTCCTGGGATGCTCTTTCGAGGTTTTGTTGACACACGTAATTAGTCCTAGGATCCACAATATGACCACTGATGATGAAGACATACAGGTGGTAGGCCTACATCCAACATGAAAAAGGGCTGACTCTGTAGAACTTCCTATGACGAGTAGTTTAGAGATTGATTGAGATAGCAACAGCCGTGACGATGATGATGATTCGATGATGATGATCCAGAGAAGAAGACTTGTGCTAGCAGATCTGTGTTGAGAAATACCTTCCTAGTTGAGAGGGAGTGTTGATGTAATTGTAACTTCGGAATGTATTTCACCTATGTATATTGTAATCCTATAGAGTGTTGAGATATTGTAACTTCAAAGAATATTATAATTGTACTTTATTATTCTGGAGATGTTTCATTCCTCCTTGAAGATCTTATTGTATATCCGGAGATGTTTATTCCTCCGTTGGAATGTGGTAACTTGGGTTATTAGACTTCCCTAGTGGGGGTCGGCCCTGTATGTGTTATGTGGGTCAAAGGGTTATTAAACCACCCTATAGGGGTCAGCCCAGTCAGTTTTAGTGGGGTATTTAACCCAATGGTTAAATACGAGCCTACATGATTTGTGTAAAAGACAAGTCGGAGTAGTGTATAAATAGAGGAGGTGTATTCCTCATTTGACACACACTCACTCACTTGAGAGTGGCGCACTTGTGGAGGAGAGGTATGCTATGGAGAAGGAGGAGCTTATGCTCAAGGTTACATATTTGTATATTGCTGGTCATCTATATTGAGGAAGCTTTGCTGGGTTTTCTACCCCATGAGGGTTTCCCAGGATAAATTTGTGTCTCTTGTGTTTATGTTGTGCTTGTTGTTTCTTCAGTGATCCTATATATGCTATTATTGTGAAATGGAATGCAATGCTGCTATTTTTTGTCTTAGTATATTAAATCTTAACATGGTATCAGAGCTAACCTGAAGGAAGGCAATGTATGGCACTTACGACACTTGCTTCACTTGCGACAATTTGAAGGTTTGGGTTTTACATAGAAAAAACCAATCATTGTGGAAATTTCGCTATAAATCCATTTCTGTGAAGGTTCAGGCTCTGAAAAGTTTTGCAAGTCGTAGATAACATCCCCAGGTACCTTGTGTCCAAAGGAAACCCTCATATTCGTTGTACTTTGTGATATATGCTCAGTACAAGTTAGGGTTTCTGCCTCTTCCAGATCTCAGTCAAAATCAGGTGACCTTGGAAAAAAGGTCATAACTTGGGCTAGGAAGCTCCAAATGAAATTTCGTAAAAAGTGACAGGTAGTAAACAAACTTTACTATCTCAGGAAACTTTGTCAGAGGCCGAAGTTGAACCAGTGACACGTGGCACACCGTACAAGTTCGCTCTCCTGTTTTATCCCATAAACAGGTCACGTTGCGACACTTGGCATAACTCTCTCTCAAAAAATTCAATTGAGGTAAAAACTATTGCGATGGAAAGATGACAGGTCAGGATACCACAAAAAAAGTTTTCAGACCCTGTGGAGCAAAAAATTTGGAGTTACAGCAGAAACAATCAGGTACATATTTTTGTCAAAATAGAATTATTTTTGGAGCACCTTCATTCATGGCTTCTAGAATTTAGGGTTTCAGAGAAAGTTAGAATTTTTGGAATCGGAATCCACGGCTGAATGCTACTCAGGAAAATCAAAATTTAGAGACCAAGATCGAATTTTTTGGTTGGGTAGAAGACCGGGCTTGATCAAACCCCAGTTCGGGATTTTGATAAGAAAGATGGAAAATTAGGGCTTCAACAAAAGTTGGAATTTTTGAAGTTTGTATCCACGGCTGGAAGCTCCTCAGAAAAATAAGAGTTTAGAGCCTTGGATCGAACCTTTTGATTGGGCATAAGGGTGGGCTTCATCAAACCCTAGTTTGAGATCCTGTCCAGAAGATCCAGAAGTTTAAAAGGCAAATTTTGAGGGGTCAAATTTTGGAGATTTGAAAATTGAAGTATGCTAATTTGATCAGCTCAGGAAGACACATCCTTCCATCCATTCAGAAGTGTGATAGTCAAAGATTGAATTTTTAGGGTTTCTCTAACAAACCCTAATCAAGCTCCAGATAAAGTTTCAGGGGGATTTGAGGCTAAGGCCTTACATAAGAAGACTACAAGAAGTCTCGACATGTATGTCTTAAGGAGATACATGTATGTCTTGAAATCTGATTCCTGATAAAGTTCATAATATGTCTGTCTTCATATTATTTATTAGTGCAATCTTGATTAATGTTAGAATTGTCGTATCACCGTAGTAACAGTATGAATGCATGTGAATGATAGAAGACATTCATTGATTAGGGCTATATGATTGTACTAATGCACTATGGTGTTGTATGAGGTTAATGTTGTCTACTAACAAGATACAAGTACATCACAAAAGACAAATCAAGTTCCATGACCATGATAACATGAAGACAAAGACTCATCCATAATATTTGATCACATAGAAGTTCTACTTACGAGGTATGTATGACTTTGTTCTATTATGGTTAACCTATGAGATATGCAGGTTCCAGCATAGGATCTCTAAATCATTGAAGAGAACAAATAAGATATTGATTAGGTATGTTAGACATAACTAAGCAGGTATACTAATCCAGGTATGTTTTCCTATGTCATGTTAGAATCTTACCTTGTGTTAGGATCCCTTATATAAGTATACTTGGTATGATTGGTTATGCTTATTCATAAAGTTAGTAATCAAGGGTTTATGCATATTATGTTTCTTATCTTGGTTGATGATTTAACTAACTAGATCAAACAAGAAGATGCATGAGTAAAAGAAAACTTCCCTGAAACCTTGAATATTATCTATAATCATGACTATACATTTTCAAGATTATTTAGAACTATAATGTTTTGATAACATTGAGAATATACTAATGAATGTATGTTTGTGTATGAGATCATGAGGATGACACTTGAGCATGCACAGTGGTACAGAATGAATAGAAGTTCAAAAGACATACAGAAGATCAAGCGGGAGGCAAGCACACAAACATAAAAGATAAGTATTTGAGTTGTTATTTCAAATAGTAAATGATATTGCCTGTAATAGGTTGTATGCATATTTGTATTCCTAGAATATATGATGCTGAGTGTAAGCATTCATAGAGCATTGAACAGTATACTACTAATATGCATATGATTGGTAAGTTGGACAAACATTCCATTGTTTCTTTTCTAGAATGAAACCTCTTTGCTGACATGCTGAGAGCTGTGCACACTCTCGATAGTATGTTTTGGTAGAGATGGAAGGCATCTAGATAGCCACTGTATGCATACAGGATATGGGAAAGTGTTGTGCCAAAGTATTGGTCAAAATAGTTGCATAACTATGTAAATGATATCTGTATGCATAATAGGTTATCATGTCAATATGATTTGATGATTATGAAGTATTACTAATCATGTACTTAATTTTGATTTGTAGGAAAGATCATGATGAATGATGAACACTGAACAAGCGATGGATGTTCAACAAAAAGATTTTCAAATCAAACAGACTATAGAAGGCTTGTGGCTAGAAGATTCTCTTAGAAAGAGGAAGAGAATCATGATGAGATGTTTGCTCCAAGTGGCTAGATAAGACCATTCTCTTAATGGTAGAAGTGTGAATCAGGTTCTGTATGGGTTCCCAGGATCGATAATCAATTGATGAGCTTAATGATCACCATGGGTGATGTGGATCTCAACCTTTGCTACAAGGTTGAATATGGTTTCTATACACAGATGACATGGATGCAAGAAGGAACTCACCACAGAGTTCGAATGATATTGAGGCTCATATCAGTAGACCCATCTAACGAGCGATGGCACAGATATATATGCAGAAGATCATTCAATGTAGAGTGTGAATGATGTTTAGTAAAAAAGGGAGAATTGACAGTTTCTTGATAAGCTTGGGATTTACGAAAAGTAAAGTTGTTCCTAACCTTTACCTTAAGGTTGTGGATGATGAACCTATCATACCATTATCGTATGACGATGATCTCTTTCTGACAAGGAATGAGAAACAGATCATGAAAAGAAAGAAGAAGATGGCTGCAGAAATGAAAATGAAAGATCTCAGATTGATGCATTACTTCCTAGGTCTGGAAGTATGGCAAGGCTCAGAAGGAATCTTTCTCAACCAGGGAAAGTAGGCTGAGAAATATTAAAAGGACTTGATGTGTTGGAATGGCCACTCTTGAAGTTGTTAGCAGATGACTCATCAGAGTTAGTGGATATAACTCTGTACAGACAAAATATTTAGTCATTGATGTGTCTAACAAATACTAGGTCAGATATAGGCTTTGCTGTGAACACCTTGAGTCAGTATCTAGTGGAAACTAGATGTGTTCACCTGTTAGTTGCAAAGCATGTGATGAGGTACCTAAAGGATACGATAGACTTTGATC
This sequence comes from Larix kaempferi, assembly GCA_027924585.1. Lineage (NCBI taxonomy): Eukaryota > Viridiplantae > Streptophyta > Pinopsida > Pinales > Pinaceae > Larix > Larix kaempferi. The sequence continues at coordinate 17,943,219 of BSBM01000007.1, read as the reverse complement.
TATGTTATCTTAGAGATCATGACTTCAGATGGCTACACAGATGTTGATTGGGCAGAAATTATATCAGACAGGAAGAGCACATCGAGAGGATGTTACTGTCTGGGATCAACCATGATCTCGTGGTTTAGAAGGAAGCAATCTAGTGTGGCTCTCAGCACAAGCGGAATATATGGCTGCTTGCTCTGCTAGTTGTGAAGCGGTATGGATTTAGGTGTTTGACATAAAAATGGACCCAACTGTGATCCTATGTGACAAACAGAGTCGTACCAAAATGGCAGAGAATCCAATATTCCATGATAAGTCAAAGCACATAGAGATCTGACATTTCTATATACAAGATATGGTGCAGAAAAGAATTAAAGTTCAAATTTGTAACAAGTTACCGATGTACTAACCAAACCTCTACCTCAAGTAAAGTTTTTCGAGACAAACTTAAAATAGTTCAGAAGGACCCTCCTCGAAAGGGGGAGCGATGTGATCACTTATGATGAGATTGCCCGCATCGACAGTGAGGTCGATGATGTGGATACCTATATTGGTGATGCCGATAGAGAGGTTGGTGGATGGTCCTTAGACAGGGTCTAAGGTGACAAGGGGATTGCATCATCCTTGAACACATGTTCTGAAAGGAACCGTAGACAGGTGTCTCCGAGAAAGAAGGGGGATTGGATCATCCTTGGAATTCAGTCCTAAAGAGAGCCGTAGATGTATGTCTTCGAGAATGAAGTCCTTCGTGGACATGTGAGGATTGAATCATCCTTGGATTTCAGTCCTAAAGAGAGCCATAGATGTATGTCTTCGAGAATGAACTCCTTCGTGGACATGTGAGGATTGAATCATCCTTGGATTTCAATCCTAAAGTGAGCCATAGATAGGTGTCTCTGAGAAAGAAGAGGGATTGTATCATCCTTGAACATATGTTCTAAAAGGAGCCGTAGATAGGTGTCTCTGAGAAAGAAGAGGGATTGCATCATCCTTGAACACATGTTCTAAAAGGAGCCGTAGACAGATGTCTTCGAGAATGAAGTCCTTGATGAGAATACATGTAAGGATTGCATCATCCTTGAACTCAAGTTCTAAAGAGAGCCGTAGAAATGATGTCTCCGAGAATGAAGTCCTTTGTGGACATGAAAGGATTGCATCATCCTTGAACTCAAGTTCTAAAGTGAGCTGTAGACAGGTGTCTCTAAGAAAGAAAGAGGATTGGATCATCCCTGTACTTCAGTCCTAAAGAGAGCCGTAGACATGATGTCTCCGAGAATTGAAGATAGGACTGCATCGTCCCTGAACTGGGTTCAAAATGTACGTGATGGGATTGCATCATCCCTAGACATGAGACTTGTCTTAAAGTGATAAGGACTGATCATCCTGGAACTTGATCGGGATTGCATCATCCCTAGACATGAGACTTGTCTTAAAGGTACGTGTGAGGACTGCATCGTCCATGAACTGGGTTCAAAATGTACGTGATGGGATTGCATCGTCCCTAGACATGAGACTTGTCTTAAAGTGATAAGGACTGATCATCCTGGAACTTGATCGGGATTGCATCGTCCCTAGACATGAGACTTGTCTTAAAGTGATAAGGATTGATCATCCTGGGACTTGATCGGGATTGCATCATCCCTAGACATGAGACTTGTCTTAAAGGTACGTGTGAGGATTGCATCATCCATGAACTAGGTTCAAAATGTACGTGATGGGATTGCATCATCCCTAGACATGAGACTTGTCTTAAAGTGATAAGGATTGATCATCCTGGAACTTGATCTGGATTGTATCATCCATGGACCTATGTCCTAAAGAGAGCGGGATTGATCATCCTGTAATATGATCGTGTGTGTTGCAGAGTATGCTGCCATGTATTGATGATAGATGTATTAGTGAGAATACATGCTTTTGATGATAGATGTATTAGTGAGAATACATGCTTTTGATGATAGATGTATTAGTGAGAATACATGCTTTTGATGATAGATGTATTAGTGAGAATACATGTTTTTTTTGATGATATATGTATTAGTAAGAATACATATTTTGATGATAGATGTATTGGTGTGGATACTAATACAGATGATCCAGATGCTGTAGATCGTGATGATCCAGATGCTGTAGATCGAGATGATCCAGATGCCGTAGATCGAGATGATCCAGATGCTGTAGATCGTGATGATCCAAATGCTGTAGATCGTGATGATCCAAATGCTGTAGATCGAGATGATCTAGATGCTATAGATCGAGATGATCCAGATGCTGTAGATCGAGATGATCCAGATGCTGTAGATCAAGATGATCAAGATGTTGTAGATCGTGATGATCCAAATGCTGTAGATCGAGATGATACAGATGCTGTAGATCGAGATGATCCAGATGCTATAGATCGAGATGATCCCGATGCTGATGATCGTATGATGATGATGCTGATGATCGTGAGGATCCAGATGTTGATTTTGTTGTAGCTGTTTGAGTGCTGCAGAAGATAAAGACTCAGTACTGAAGATGTTGATATTCCAGTATTGAATATGTTCCAGTAACTGCTTGAGTTACTGATGATGCTGAGAAAGCTTCCAATGATTTATAGATGTATCATGTATGATGTTGATGACTCCTTGCTCGTGCAGATGCTGTTATAATATCCTTCTCGTTAAGGGGGAGTGTTGAGATATTGTAACTTCAAAGAATATTATATTTGTACTTTATTATTCTGGAGATGTTTCATTCCTCCTTGAAGATCTTATTGTATATTCGGAGATGTTTATTCCTCCGTCGGAATGTGGTAACTTGGGTTATTAGACTTCCCTAGTGGGGGTCGAACCTATATGTGTTATGTGGGTCAAAGGGTTATTACACCACCCTAGAGGGGTCGACCGAGTCAGTTGTAGTGGGGTATTTAACCCAATGGTTAAATACGAGCCTACATGATTTGTGTAAAAGACAAGTCGGAGTAGTGTATAAATAGAGGAGGTGTATTCCTCATTTGACACACACTCACTCACTTGAGAGTGGCACACTTGTGGAGGAGAGGTCTGCTATGGAGAAGGAGGAGCTTATGCTCAGGGTTACATCTTTGTATATTGCTGGTCATATATATTGAGGAAGCTTTGCTGGGTTTTCTACCCCATGAGGGTTTCCCAGGATAAATTTGTGTCTCTTGTGTTTATGCTGTGCTTGTTGTTTCTTCAGTGATCCTGTATATGCTATTATTGTGAAATGGAATGCAATGCTGCTATTTTCTGTCTTAGTATATTAAATATTAACATAGAGATGTTGTTATTCCTCTATACGGAAGTGTCGTCATTTGTATTGAAAAGTGTCGTAAGTGTCGCAACTTGCATGTGATGGGTTATTAGACCACCAAGTGTGGGGTCGGCCCTGATTAGTATTACCATGGGTTATTAGACTGAGTTAGACAAGTCGACCCTGCTAGTTTACTAGGCAGGTCAGGTCATGTATAAATAGAGTGTGGGATGCACTCTATTTGATCACTTCATTATTCACTTCTACACTCATCGGAAAGTGGCGGACAAGTGAGGAAGGAGGAGTAGCTGCTAGGATGACTATCTCTTGTACTTGGGTTGTATCATTGCTCTTTCTATCTCTGAGGAAGTTGTGGGGTTTTTCACCTTTATGGTTTTCCCCAGTGAAACTCTGTGTGTCTATTGTCTCATGTGACTGCTTGTTGTGATTGATATGCTTGATATGCTGTACATGTTATTCTCTCAGTAAAGATCCTAGAATATATTGAATTAATGCTAAAAGATTAACAGTTATGACCCTGGGAAGTTGACTGTTCAACTAACCACCTTGGGGCCGCAAACTTTATGATGGTTCATCTTCTAGGGTTATGTTTTTGGATGTTTAGGGTTCTTACCCTCATGCTTATGATAAATAGGCTCTTTCAACCTCTACTTGTATTCAGCTTGTCATGAATGAGTGTAGCCGCCACATCTCTTCTCAAAGATATAGATACCACCATTATAGTTTCTTTTATTTTATAGTTTGTTCTATTTCATTCATTTAATAGAATCCGAGTTTATGGTATCGTTGTGTTTCTTGCCATATATATGTGTATGTGAATATATATATGCTCTTTCATTTGGTTCTCACATAAATCCGGATCAATTGATGACATGATGAAACTTAAGGTGGGGGTCTTGTATCTAGATCCAAAATGATGGAAATGGTGGGAGTGACATAAAAAATCCTATGGGGGATACATTGCTTGGAGTTTGTTTTGTTAAAGATATATGTGCCTTTTATGAGAAAGATATTCACTATTTGGGGTGGCTTACCAAGTTATGCTAAATAGGTTCAATCTTAGAATTTATCTCAGACTTTGAGAAATTAGCCATCTGTATAGAGAACTTGATAGATTTTTTCTATAAAGAATGTTTCATTAGTGGCCTCAAGGAGGCGATTAGATCACAGGTTAGAATGAATTATCTTGCTACCATCTTGGGGGCATATCAGAGGCCTCTAGAAGTAGAGACAATGTTCAATGCACAAGCCAAGAAACCCTATTTCATTTCCCACTCACACCCTACTTAGTTCAATTCCTCAAGCACAATCCCTTCTCCCCCATTGAAAGTACAAAGGTTATCTGTAGCAAAAATAGTAGACCGATAAAGATGCAAAATATTCTATAATTATGATGAAAAGTATGCTTCTGGTCATAAATGTAAAGAACGTAAGTTATTTCAAATTGATGTGACCACTCTTACCCATTCCAAAGACATAATTATGGAATATACCCCTAAGTTCAAGGATACTGACCAAAGTACTCCCATACAAGAAGATGTGGAACCCAAAGTACATCTAGAAGAATCTCTCATCTCTCTTCATACTTTATTTGGTATTTCAACCAAGCAAACTTTGAAACTTTTGGGTTACATCAAGCACTACAAAGTGGTAGTATTGGTTGATAGTGGTAGCAACCCCAATTTTATTCACTAGTGAGTGTCTGAAGAAATCCATTCTTATGTCCACCCATTGCCCAACTTTCAAATTATGATATCCAATTACATGATGATAAAATGTGGGGGGTGTTGTGAAAATTTGAGACTCCAATTGGGTGACAATCATCTCAAAACTCAAATCTTGGCTACATATATGGGTGGTTTTGATATAGTTTTAGGGTAAAAGTGCCTACACACATTGGGCCCAATCACAATGGAATTCAAGGAATTATACTTGAGCTTTACTTAGGGATCTCATACTCACACCCTTAAGGGCTCCAACCAACCTCCCTTGAAATCATAAGTTCTCATTGGATGGAAAAATTATTGAAGAAATGCCACTCTGGATTTATTTCTCACTTCCATGCCATACAAGCTCCGAACAACACCACACCGGAAATCCATTTTGAATTGCAAATGGTTTTGGACAAACATCAATAGGTATTTGAGAAACTGAAGGGTTTACCCCCATCCATAGGGGAGCATGATAATGGTATACCCTTGATTTTGGTTAGTCAACAACCAAATGTATTCCTGTATAGGCACTCATTTTCATAAAAGAATGAAATTAAAAATATCATTTAGGAGCTACTAGAGGCATGATTCATTCGTCCTTTCGCTAGCTCGTATTCATCCCCAATGGTCATAGTTTTAAATAAAGAAGGCACTTGGCGCATGCGTCTTGATTTTCATGCCCTTAATAAGTTGACCATCAAAGATAAATTCCTCATCTCAGTCATTGGTGATCTTCTAGATGAACTCCATGGTGCCAAATTTTTCATAAAAACCTTTGTTCTAGATACCACCAAATCATGATAAAAGAGTTGATATTTCAAAGATGGATTTATGCACACATGAAGGCCATTATGATTTTTTGGTAATTCCTTTTGGACTTTGTAATGTTTCATCTACCTTTTAGAGCCTCATGATTAAAATTTTATGGCCACATTTTCATGATTTTGTGTTGGTTTTCTTTGATGACATCTTGATTTACAATAAAAATTGGGATGCACATGTAAAACATGTTGAGAAAACCTTTCAACTCCTTCAGGACCATCAATTTCTCATTAAATTCTCCAAATGTTCTTTTGGGGCCTCAAAGTTCAAATAGTTGGGTCACATTGTTGGACAAAATGGGGTAAGAGTGGACCCCAAAAATATTGTGGCAATGAAATAATGGCCATGCACTAAAACATTGAAGAGCTTACATGGTTTTTAGGCCTTATTGGCTACTATAGGAAATTTGTGATGAACTATGGTAAAATTTTAGCCCCTTGACAACCCTACTTAAGAAAAAATCCTTGCATGGAACAAAGTAGTAGAACAATCACTCTCAATTTTAAAGAAAGACATGTGTACCACTCCGGTTTTAGCCGTGCCTAATTTTACTAAGAAATTTGTACTAGAATGTGATGCTTTTGGAAAAGGTTTTAGTGTATTTTTAATTCAAGACAGAACACCCCTAACATTCACTAGTAATCAGTTGCGTGATAGGAATTTGGGTAAGTCTATACACAAGAAATAAATATAGCCATCTTACTTGCAATTGACATATGTTTGCCATATCTCATAGGGCGACAATTCCAAATCAAGATGGATCACCAGGACCTTAAGTATTTTTTGAAACAAAGGTTTTCATCCCCCAAGAAACATAAGTGGGTCACTAAGATTCTTGGATATGATTACAAGATCATCTACAAAAGGGGAAAAACACAATGTTGTGGCAGATGTATTATTAAGGAAACACGAGGAAGAGGGATCCCTCTTTTAATTATTATGTAAGAAGCACAAAAAGAATGGCTAGCCAATGATTCTGCATATAATCTCATCAAGTGATTCAGGAGGATCCCAACCCTCAGTTACCTTTTTCTAGTACCTGAATCTTCTTTAAAATATAGGATATTAATATATATTCATTGATATCCTATCTCAAGTCATTTAGGATTTTAGAAAACTTATATTTGTGCTAGGAACTCCTTTTGGGAAGGCATGAAAAAGGATATCTTTACTTTTGTAGTGGAATATGACACTTGCCAAAGGAACAAGGGTGAGGCATTATAGACTCTTGGGGCATTGCAACCGTTTCTAATACCAACTACTATATATGGATAGAAATTTCCATGGATTTTATTGTCAGTCTTCCAAAATAAGGTAACAAATCGGTCATCATGGTGGTAGTTGATTGAATTTCCAAATATCCTCACTTTTGTGCTCTCCAACACTGCGTTACCCCTGTAATGGTTTCCCATATTTTTCTAGAATAGTTTTTTAAACTCCATGGCATTCCTACTTCTATTGTGTCCTATCATGATCTCACATTCATCATCAAATTTTGGAAAGAATTATTTAAAATATAGGGCACATAGTTGCGAATGAGCACATCTTATCATACCCAAACATATGGCTAGAAAGTAGTCAACAAGTTTCTTGAAACCTATTTGCGATTTTTTTCCTCCTGTTGTAGTCTATGGAATTACATGTACTTACCAACATTGCATTATAAACATTTAAGTAGATACAATAACATACATACATAAAGAGAATGAAGAAGAAGTAGTGTTCACACCAGCAACAAGTATAATATTATATCAGAAGGACATATTGTACAATTAGGATAATTGTCTATGTTATCTTCATGGATCAAAACATCTATATTTGTAATGTACAATAAGTTAGATAGTCACAATTCTTAACTGTCAACTTCCTGATATTCGACTTAACCGACTTGAATAGAATAGGATGACCATTAGGCGGTTGATTGGGAGGACCTAGTCGATTCGCTGACTAGGATCCTCCAACATCCCCCCCACCCCAAAACTCGTCTTCGTCCCGAAGAGACAAAGGATATGTAATATTACAAAATTTCAAAATTTCAAAGATTTTTAATATTTAATGGTTTCTAATATGTGGACATTGCGCCAGGAGGAGTGGCTTCAACACACGCATCAACTATGGCAGGAGTAGAGACGACAAGGCACCGTGAAAAATACTCCCAGTTGGTTACAATTGCTTGTATGTTTGTGTTTATTGAAGTTAGTTATGATAGTTGCAAGATTTTTTCTTGTAGTGGGATGTTCCTTACTCGCTAGAGTTTAGGTCCAAGATTCTGGTGTTGAATTTCTATGGAAAGCATCATTCTGTATATGTGATTGGTCCAATGGTTGACTTCACCTTGTGCAGTCTTAGCTTCATGCAGGCATTGATATTCCTTCTTTTGCAATTCTAAAGTGTGTTGTTGTTCCAGTATGATTTTTTCATCCAATATGATGTTAGACTTCGTGTTTGTTGTGGTCTTTCTTGCATAGAGGTCTCGAAGATTGGTTTGTGTGTTCTGCAGTTCAATGCAAAATTTACCATGATATACATACCAATTGTTTAAAACCATGGTCAACATAGTTGCAAGGACCTCACATTCTTGAGGTTTCTTATCCCGCTCTGCAAAATATTTGAATTAGTCGGCCATTAGCAGACCAGTATCCTAATCTTGTTATTGGATCTATTGGTCAAGGACTTGTTGGAAACAAATCAATACTGATATGAGGAGGATCTAAAACATGTCAATATGTCGCTCTGGTTGTGGTCTTGCTAGAGGGCCAATTACTTGTTCAACTTATGTTGTGCCTTTCCATGCATATTATTTCTCATTCCTCAAGAATTTGAGTCATTTGTTGGTGTCGCTTTAACGTTTATTCCTTTCTTTATTGATTACTCTGAAGGACTCATCTTGTAGCTAGGGTTTTCACCCTAGCTTGTGCAAATGAGCACCTACTAAGCAGAAGGGACTCCTTAGTAGCAGTTCAATAAACAGTAAATGAAAGACAATACATTGAAATGGAAATTATTCTAAGCATGCGCATGAAACATAAGAGACAAGAAATAATCAATGGTTTTCTTTGTATTAAAATTTTACCTCAAGTGTAGAGGTTGGTGAAGTTCTTGCAATGATCCAAGAGGGTCGCTCCAAACGCCAACTTTGCTCCTTCTCTTTCTCCAATGGTGGAAATGGGCCAAAAGGGGCTCTCAATGGTGAAAGTAGCTCAAGGGTGAGCTAGGGTTTCAAGAGAGATTTTGGTAGAGTAAGGGTATACTTGATTGTGGATATGAAATGAGGGGTCTCCATCACCTATTTATAGGTTTTTGGTGGTGGAGTGCTGGCCCATGGTTTTGGGAACCATATGGTTTAGGTCAGCTGTATAGGGTTTTTTTCCTCCTTTTTCCTCTTTTTCCTCATTATTTTATATTTTTTATTCCCTTTTTAGAGGGTTTTTGCTATTTTGGAGGAATTTTGGATATTTTTGGAGGGAAAAGCGGTTTTTTTGGCCTTTTTGAGGCTTTTTTGATGGTTTTGTGGCCTTTTGGAGGCTTTTTAATGGGATATTAGGGTTCTGAAGGTAAATATGGTAGTAAATATGGACAAATGAGTCATGTAATGGGGTAGATGAGGTAGTGAGCACTTTTTGGGTGTTAACAGATTGCCCCCTAATGTGTGAGGGAAGGAGCTCATCGTATGGCCGATAGACATCATAAGTCTTTTAATGGTTTTCCTGGGGTGTGGAGAAGAGAAGAAACAAACTGGAGCCCGGAACAATGATCCCGATCCAACTGCAAAAACTAAAAGTACATAACCTCAATAATGGATGAGGAATAATCTGATCATATGGACGAGGCGGGCATTCCCATGCTTGTCTCAAGATATAGAACAGTAATAACAATGGGATCCAAAATATGGGGACCTGACATATACATGACCTCAAATAATGAATGAGGAAGAATCTCAATATATGGACGAGGCGGGCATACCCATGCTCGTATCAAGATACATAAAAAATAACTATGAGGCCCGAAAAGGGGGACCTATATGATACATAGAGAACCACTGTGTACATCATAAGGGTCCAGACGGGACACCAAGCTGGGACATACTGTCGGGCTGACCATGTCTGAGCTGAAGAACTGATACACTGGAATAACAACAGTGCTACTGAGTGGGGTACCAGAGGAACTGATGAGCTGCTGGATCATAGTGACGGGGAGTCATATTGTCATTGGTACACTGAACTGGAACTAAACTGGGTACTCAAGGAAGCATATAACTGGATGGCTTCCGAATAAAATCGCCAACGCAACCCGGACATCTGCGGTAACATATAACTGGGTGTTCCGAAGTGACTCACCGATGTGCTAGAGTCGGGGGAAATCCAGGGTCTTCGACCAATAACTGAAGGGATATAAGCCCTGCGTGATTCTCGACGATGCGATCAAGGTGTTAAAGTCGAGCATGTGAGAACAACCATTCCGAGATGATCGATCATAGTGCCAGGAGGCACGGGGAAACTTCTTCATGGGTTAAGGAACTAGAAGAAGTGTGTGTAAAATGGTACCGTCGTGTGGATTTATACGATCCCAGGACAGTTCATGCTCGTGATTGCTTTCAATTTTAAGTAGTCTGAAAGCGATAAGAAGACTCTGAAATAATGGAATGGTACTGTTGTGTGGATTTGTACAATCCCAGGACAGTTCATGCTCGTGGTTGCTTTCAATTTTAGAGAGTCTGAAAGCGATAAGAAGACTCCAAAGGGTTTCTTTTTCATGTGTTAGTCTCCAAGGCCCAAATAAGCATAAAAGGATGCAATGAAGAACTCTTCTAGCCAGTGTGACTAGAGTATTCCTTTTTCGTAATTAATCTACCAGGTCTGGAAAAGGGGTAAACTTATACCAGATAGACGCCCTTTCAGGTACTTTAACGAGCATGAAAGGAAGAAAGATTGCTTGACGATCTTTTCATTGTTTTAGGAGTCAGAAAACAACTTAACAGAAACTCCCTAAGTGCCTTTTTCGTAAAGGACTTGTCCGGCCTGAAAAAGGGATAAAATTATACCGAACAAAAGGAATGGCCAGGCAAGGAGGAAGTGCTCAATCAAGAAACATTTATGATGACCAAGAACGAGGGTGGGGGGGAACACTGATGGGCCTCCTTGCGGGATAATGAATGGTGGAAAAATAACGAAATAGTTGCAGTGTGACAGGAGTGAATGGCTCATGTAAAAATGTGGAACAATCCGATGGCGGTCGATGTGGCATGCAAACCGAGGCAGCAAGGTGTCGGGACACAATGTTGAAATTGTACCAAGTGAGAGCGAGAAATGATCTCAAGCAGCATCACGAGCTCAAAAAAATGAATCCGGCGATATAAAAAGTGTCAAAAATGGATAATAGCCGATGTGGCACACAAACCGATGTGACAAGGGGCGTTTTGGAAAAATACCCAAAAACGATGGGGGTGAGAGCGAGAAATGATTTCAAGCATCATCACGGGCTCGGAAAAATGAATCCGATGATATAAGGTATATCAAAAATGGGCTACGGCCGATGTGGCACGCAAGCTGAGGCGACAAGGTGTCGGGACACAATGTTGATATTGGTTCTGGTGAGAGCGAGAAATGATCTCAAGCATCATCACGGGCACGAAAGTATGAATCCAGCAGTGCAAATGGTGTGAAAAATGAAGGTTGTAAGGACTCCAGAATGGTCAAAGGAAATGACTAGGCCAAAAAATGGCTACAAATAAAAGGTAAGCCCACCAAGCCAAGGATGCAGTGGTGGGGAGAAATGATGGCCCGCGGGGGCAGAATACTAGGTGTATCGAATCAAATCATATATACAAGTGACATGTGACCTCAAAAATGGTTGAGATCACGCATGTGAAAAAGTGAGCAGGATTAATGACCTGCCCCCATGCTATGTGCATGGGGTTTGTGATTGTGGATCACATATGTGTTGGTTTGAACAAGGGGATCATCAGCAATTCCTTTCTGGGAAACAATGAAACCCAACAACCAGCCTGCCGGAACGCAAAAGACAAACTTGTGTGGGTTCAAGCGGATTTTATATTTGCGACAACGCAGGAAAACTTGCCAGAGGTCTGTAAGGTGGTTTGATCGTTTCCGGGAACGAGCTGTAAGGTCATCAAGATAGACTAGCAGGATATGGACCAAGTCGTGAAAACAATAGGTCATGGCCCACTGGAAGGTGGCACCAACATTTTTGAGGCCAAAAGGCATGACGCGGTAGGCAAAGGTGCCCCATGGGGTGGTAAAAGAAGTCTTGTACTGATCCTCCTTTCGGATCTGAATCTGGTTGTATCTGGAAAAACAATCCATGAAAGAGAGGAATTCATGCCCCGCACACGCATCGATGAGTTGGTCAATAAATGGCGTGGGGAAGTTGTCCTTGGGACAAGCTCGGTTTCAATCGCGGAAGTCAGTACATACTCTAATGGTGCCTTGTTTTTTGTTAACTCGAACAGGGTTTGAAACCCAGGTGGTATAAGCAATAGGATAAATGAATCCTGCTTTGTGAAGTTTCTTGACCTTGGCTTTAACAGCGGGTAGCTTGGAAGGATGAATGGGACGCTGTTTCTGATGAACGGGGGGTACATCAGGCCATGTGTCAATGTGGTGCTCTATAATGGCGGGGTCAAGACCGGGAATTTCGGTATAGGACCAGGCAAAGACATCACAGAATTCTTGGAAGAGTTTTTTGTACTCCTCAATCTCAGACTCACTGCAGGAGGCTCCTAAAGTGATGAGTTCAGGGGCACCTTCGGGGTCAGAGATATCTATGTGGATAACGGGAGAGATGTTGGCCATGTTACCTTCCTCAAAGGCATTAGGAGTAGGAATAGGATCCTTAAACCAGTCAACTTTGGTGGGAAGGAAATCTTTGGACTCAACCGCGAATTGGGTAGTTGTGGTGGAGGAGGAGTCTTCTTGGAGGAAATACGAACGATGGTGCATGTCGTCCCAGGGATAATTCGGGGCAGTGAGAGCCTCTAGAATCTACTCATCAGTGTGGAACGTTTGGGTGGTCAAATCGGTTGACGAGGGAATGGTGGTGGAAGAGATCATATAAATGGTATTAATCTCGCCAGATGGGGATGAGACCGGGGGGTGGATCTCCTCAATTGTGGGGGGCGCCATCTCAAGGTCCAAATTATTCATCTTGTAGAGAGCTGCTCTGTAATCTGGGAGATCAGGACAGTGATGTGAGTAGTGGCCGTAAATACCGCATATGGCACAAGGGTGGTTGGTGCGCAACGATTTATCACGAGGCTTGGGGGTTGGGTCAAGTTCGACAACCGGGATGTTGGGGTCATCGTCAAGCATCTGCATGTGTTCCTATAATGCAAGTAACTGTGGACATTGGTGAGTCGGATGGCCTAACTCATCGCACAACGAGCATTTGGGGGGAGCACGAAAAACGGGAGGGGGTTTAATTGTCTTGGGAGTGTAAGTTTTAAACCTTAACAGTGAAGTACAAACATATATCGATTCTTAAGCATTTACAGACAATACACAATGGCACACACATTACACAGAGATTTTCACCTGGAAACCCTTAACCGGGAAAAACCAGCAAAACTTAGAGCCGCATAGCTCCTTTTTCATTATATGTTTATTTTTTACATGTACAATACAATAAATGGTATTCTGCAGCATCTAAAACCCTAATTCGTTTACCCGAATTAGGTTACAACCCTAATTCCTTTTACCGGAATTAGATTAGACTACAATGGGTCGAAAAACGCGAAAAAGCAAAAAGCAACCCAAAAAAATTTTGCGCTCCGCGCGGACTCCGGGGGCCTAACGGCCCCCTCCGTGTCGTTTCGGAACCTAACGGTCCGAAACGAAGGGGGTGGGCCCTGTCGGGCTACCCCCCCCTCTAAACCCCCCCCCTCCGGACGCGCCCGGCGCAGGCGAATCGAAGGTGCCGTAGGGATCGTGTTGTACACGCAGCGACCATGTGAAGAGATATAACATACCCAACATTCTCCCACTTGTTGTTCTCTTCACATACAGGAGAAATTTATGACTTCAACAATTCAGGGCAACAATGCCCATGTTCTCTTTGCACCAAGAGAACTTCTGAGTACTCACAGACTTTGTCAAAGAGTCTGCAACATTTACCAAAGTGTCAACCTTTTCCAGCAACACTTTGTTCTGTTCAACCATGTCTCTGACGAAATGGTACTGCACATCAATGTGCTTTGTCCTCGAGTGATAAGCAGGGTTCTTTGCCAGAAATATTGCACTTGAGCTATCACAACCAATTTTTACTGCATTCTGAACAAAACCAATACCTGAACACAATCTTTGCAACCATACAGCTTCCTTACTTGCATGGGTAGCTGCCATGTATTCAGCTTCTGTAGTTGAGAGTGCAACTACAGCTTGTCTTCTACTCATCCAACTGATTGCTCCTCCAAATAGATTAAAAACGTAGCCACTTGTAGATCTTCTGTGATCAAGATCTCCAGCCCAGTCAGCATCAGCAAATCCTTGTATATCTATCTCTCTGTTTAGACCGGGTCTTCCTTGGTAGCAGATTGCAGAATCTGTAGTGCCACGCAAATACCTGAAGACCCTTTTTACTGCAGTCCAATGTTCCTTTCCTGGTTTTGACATGTATCTACTCAAAACTCCCACTGCATGGGCTATATCTGGTCTAGTACAGACCATGGCATACATCAGACTGCCAACTGCACTAGCATATGGAACATGAGACATGTCCTCTACCTCTTCTTGTGTAGTGGGACACTGTTCTGCAGATAACCTTACACCTACAGGAATGGGCACCTTCACTGGTTTGCTTTCCTGCATATTAAATCTCTTCAATATCGTTTCAACATATTTCCTCTGATTTAACCAGAGTTTCCTGTTTTCACGATCTCTTTTTATTTCCATGCCCAAAATGAAATTTGCAGCACCAAGATCTTTCATGTCAAATTCAGATGACAGCTGATTCTTGACATCCTTGATGATTTCTTTGTTGTTTCCAATTAGCAACATATCATCAACATACAATATTACATAAATAAAATGATCACCAATTGGCTTAAAATAAACACAGTGATCAGCTTTGCTTCTTGAGAAACCAAGTCCCAGTATATAAGTATCAAATTTTTGATACCACATTCTGGGAGATTGTTTCAAACCGTAGAGAGACTTTTTCAGCTTACAGACAAGCTCCTTTCTTCCTTTCACCACAAACCGTTCTGGTTGCTTCATATAGATCTCTTCATTAAGATTTCCATGTAGGAAAGCCGTCTTTACATCCATCTGTTCTACTTCAAGATCAAAAGCAGCAGAAATAGATAAAAGAAATCTAATAGAAGTCAATTTTGCAACAGGTGAAAAAATCTCACCAAAATCGATGCCCTCAATTTGGGAGTAACCTTTCGCAACTAGTCGAGCCTTGTACTTCTCCACTTTACCTGCTGCATTTAACTTCTTCTTGAATACCCATTTGCTTCCAATAGGCTTTCTTCCTTCTGGCAACTCAACCAGATCCCATGCCTCATTTTTGTCCAAGGCATCCATTTCTTCTATCATGGCCTTCTTCCATAGTTTACTATCTTCTGAATCCATTGCCTCTTTAGCAGTTCTAGGATCATCATCAGTAATAGATAACACAAAATTAGAACGAAAATCAGGGGGACTGTACCTTTCAACTTGCCTTCTTTCTCGGTCAGATCTCCTCAATACCGGAGTCTGTGGATCCGCCTCTTCATCTGATTCAGACGATTCTGCCTCCTCATCTGATTCAGACGAATCTGGTTCCTCAAAAGAGTCACCTCTTTCATCCTTGATATCAAAGTGTAGCTTCTCTGAATCCTTTTCCTTTGGTACATCCTCAATCTTGGAAGTGCTTTCAACTTCTCTGAAGATCACATCTCGACTGTAAACTGTTTGCCTTTTTACTGGGTTCCACAGCTTGTAACCTTTCACTCCATCCTTGTAACCAATGAAGATACATTTTTCTGCTTTATTATCCAACTTGCTCCTTTTCTCCTTTGGAACATGTACAAAAGCATCACACCCAAACACTCTGAGATGAGAGAGAGAGGGTTTCTTACCAGTCCAAACCTCATGAGGTGTCTTGTCAACCAATGCTGATGTGGGTGTCCTATTCACTAGGTAACACGCAGTGTCAACAGCTTCTGCCCAGAATTGTTGTGCTAGCCCTGCACCACTGAGCATACTCCTTGCCTTTTCCATCAATGTCCTGTTCATCCTTTCTGCAACCCCATTCTGTTGAGGTGTGTATGGAGTAGTCTTTTGCCTTGCTATTCCACACGTTTTACAGAACTCCTCCAATTCACTTTCACAGAATTCTCCACCATTATCTGTTCTGAGTACTTTTATTTTCTTCTCAGTTTGATTCTCTACAAGAGCCTTAAATTCTTTGAATCTATTAAAAACCTCAGATTTCTTACGCAGGAAATAAATCCAAGTTTTCCTTGAGAAATCATCTATAAATGAAACATAATACACAGATTTACCAAGTGATGGAACAGGCACAGGTCCAAAAACATCACTGTGTATTAACTCTAAGATTCCTTTAGCTCTTACAACACCAGATGAGAATCTTACTCGATTCTGTTTACCATATAAGCAATGTTCACAGAAATCAAAATCTAATGTGAAATCAGACATGCCTTCAGCCATACTTTTACCTTGTAATAGTCGAAGACCCTTTTCTCCAATATGTCCCAGCCTTCGATGCCATAGCGATGTCTTCTCACTAGAGACAGTAAGGACTCCGTCTCCTTCATTTTTACCCTCAGAAACAATAGTGCTGTTACATCCATTTTTGAAGGTGCTTCCCAACAACTTGTATAGAGTTCCAATCCGAACTCCCCTCATCAGCACCAATGACTCTCGAACCATCTTGCATGTGTTCTTTTCAAATAGAGTTTTCACACCTGCATCATCCATTTTACTTACAGATATAAGGTTTCTAGCCAACTTTGGAATGTGCAGAACCCCGGGAAGAGTTTTAACCCTTCCATCTTTGAGCAGTAGCTTGACCTTTCCTCGACCTATGATTTTCGCTACCGAGTTGTCTCCCAGAAATACATCTCCTCCATCATACTTTTCGTATTCAGAAAACCACTCCCTGTGAGGAGTCATATGATAAGACGCACCTGAGTCAATCAACCACGAATCATGCTCTGCATGTGTACTTGAAGATGCCAGATACACATCTCCTCCTTCCTCTGTAGATTCTTTCCCATCTGCGGATGGAGCGTCATTAGGTCCTCTACTTTTATCAGTAATTTTCGATTTACAATCCTTCTTGTAATGCCCAGCTTTTCCGCACTTCCAGCATTTTCTTACAGAAGGTCCTGGAGATTTAGATCTCCCTCTAGATTTAGATCTACCACCTGAAGACTTATTTTTTGATCTGTCTCCAAGGCGACCTCTTACAAATAAGGCATCCTTGGCTGAACTGTCTATGGATCTCCGCCTCATTTCCTCCGATAGTAGGGATGCAACCACATTCTCGAAGTTTAGCGTGGTTGCATTACTCCCAATAGCTATGACCAGATTATCCCATGAATCTGGCAAAGAGCACAATAGACTAATACACTTTTCATCATCATCAAGTGCAATACCAACAGATGTCAACTGACTTACCAGAGTATTGAAGGCGTTTAGATGCTCTGATACAGAGTCTCCATCAGTCATCCTCAGAAGGTACAATTTCTTTCGCAGAAATAACTTATTTACCAGGGACTTTGACTGATACAGATTTCCCAGTTTGTCCCATAGCTTCTTTGCACTGTCTTCTCCAGATACGTTCACCAATACCGAATCTGCGAGGCAAAGACGAATGGTGCTCCTTGCTTTTCTTTCCAGCTTTTCCCATTCTTCTTTTACCATACCAGAGGGCATGGTACCTGGATCTACTGCGATCCACTGTTCTCTATCTACCAGAAGATCTTCCATCTTGAGCTTCCATAGCTCAAAGCTCTGACCATTAAATTTCTCAATCTCGAATCTAGAACTGCTTGCCATTCTTTAAAGAAATAAATCACCGCTGCAAAGCTCCCACTGAAACCAGGTTTATCACAAATCCAAGATCGAGCCAAACCCTTGGAAACAAAGGCGTCCCTCTGAACCCAAAAATGCTCTGATACCAAATGTAAGTTTTAAACCTTAACAGTGAAGTACAAACATATATCGATTCTTAAGCATTTACAGACAATACACAATGGCACACACATTACACAGAGATTTTCACCTGGAAACCCTTAACCGGGAAAAACCAGCAAAACTTAGAGCCGCATAGCTCCTTTTTCATTATATGTTTATTTTTTACATGTACAATACAATAAATGGTATTCTGCAGCATCTAAAACCCTAATTCGTTTACCCGAATTAGGTTACAACCCTAATTCCTTTTACCGGAATTAGATTAGACTACAATGGGTCGAAAAACGCAAAAAAGCAAAAAGCAACCCAAAAAAATTTTGCGCTCCGCGCGGACTCCGGGGGCCTAACGGCCCCCTCCGTGTCGTTTCGGAACCTAACGGTCCGAAACGAAGGGGGTGGGCCCTGTCGGGCTACCCCCCCCTCTAAACCCCCCCCTCCGGACGCGCCCGGCGCAGGCGAATCGAAGGTGCCGTAGGGATCGTGTTGTACACGCAGCGACCATGTGAAGAGATATAACATACCCAACAGGGAGGAGGTACAGCAGTGTATGGTTGTGGGCCTCTGCCCTCAGTGTGTTTGATAAGAGGGGGGGGGATTCGTAGAGAACGAAGGGGTAGTGACACCGAGAGGTGGTTGACTAGTAGTAGCCATGGGTTGCACCGGTTGTAGGACGACGTTTGGTGTCATCGGGGGAACGGGAGGCGAAAGATACCACACGGGTAATCCCAAGGTTAACCCAGGGAGGCTAAGGGTAGCCATAACCGGGGCGCTTACTACTCCCGAGGGAGGGACTAGGAAGGGGATTGTGTGGATGGGTGTAACACCAATGTGGCTAGGTACTAATGGTGGTTTGGGAAACAAGGGCAGTTGATTGTTAGGTGTTTGTGTATTGTGGGAAAGGGTACATAGGTCAGATACTTCGGGTGCAGATGACGGGGGAGGAATGGATTGGAAGGTTGATGTCATCGGTGGATTTGAGTAAACTCCAGGTCCCAAGGAGGAAACAAATGAGGTAGCGGCACCACTAACAGGTTGTTAAATCATGGGGAGAACATTTTCGGGTGCAACGGGGGCATTTAGATTGTAGTAGGTGAGTTGGTCGACCTTGACCACGTGTCCGTCATGGGGGAACATCATGGTACAAAAAATGGAAGAGGAAACCGCCTTCATGGCATACATGTAGTTGCGGCCAAGTAAGAGGTTATAATCGAGTTGGGAATTGATGACCTCTATGTCAATGAGAACGGTTTTACCAGCCAGCTGGATGGGGACGTTAGCTAATAGGCCTTGGGGTTGAGCTGAACAGCCGTCGTAGGCTCGCAACACAGTAGTGGACTGTTGAAGAGTAGGGGATCCCAACTTCTACCAAATGAATGTGGACATGACGCATGTAGAGGCACCTTCATCGATGATGCACCGATGGATGACAAGATTCTGAACGGAAACTGAAACTTGGAATGCTAAAGTGGAAGGCAGGTGTGGTTCGGAGTGGTCCAAATCGAATGCCATCAGTTGTGAATCATTGGGGTCAATAGCACCAATGGCAGAGAGAAAAGTCTTGCGCTGGGAAGGACAGTTTTTCAAGACTTCCAATGCAGACATGGCTGCGGGAGACTGGGCTAAGTCATCTACAATGTTGTAATTTGACGCAGCGCGAGCATTGGGATTATTATTGATTCGACGAAGTGGGAAGCGAGGTGCTTTGGAGGGACCATCGAGGGGAGCCTGAGGTATATGTAACGTCTGATCGGTGGGATGAGCGTTAGTGTTTTTGTTGGAGGGAGGGGCTTCAGAGGTGGAGCCATATTGGTTCCGATGGGTTTGGAGGTTGACATCAGCAGATGACATCATCAACAAATGGTGAGTACCTGAGTCGAACATGGGTTGGTCAGGAGCGGTATAAGTGATCTGGTGTTGTGGTGGCGCGTTACCTTGAGGGGGAGCCAACGGCTGAGTGTTCACTATGCCTTGGGTTGGTAAGGGGTTTTGCAGTACCAAAGGGGGTTGTTGAGGGGGTGGGGGGTTGGGCGGCGCTTGA
Organism: Larix kaempferi; assembly: GCA_027924585.1. Classification (NCBI taxonomy): domain Eukaryota; kingdom Viridiplantae; phylum Streptophyta; class Pinopsida; order Pinales; family Pinaceae; genus Larix; species Larix kaempferi. Next base: position 17,923,228 of record BSBM01000007.1, on the reverse strand, counting down.
GGAGCTGCATGCCCTTGGCGATGGGCATCATCAACCCAGAGGTGTCTAGCTCGCTCTAAATGTGGGAAAGCATGTGTGTAGTGGCCATAGACCCCGCAAATAGAACAAGGATGGTTAGTTCGCAAGTTAGGGTTTTTGGCCTGCTTGGGTGGCCGATCAGGGTTTTGGTTGGCAGGTGCCGCATTATTGTTGTCTGGGGGATTGGGAGGTTGACCACCTTGGTCTGGAGGAGGGTTGTTCCCATGGTTATGGCCTTTTCCATGATTTTGTTGGCCCTATTGGCGCTGGTTGTTTTGGTTTTGCTGTTGATTTTGTTGGGCGTATACTTGCCCTTGGGCAGTAGGTGGGTTTTGAGGTTATGCAAGTGCGGGAGCAGGCTGCGGTGGATAATAAGTAGGTGGAGGCTGCGCAAGTGATGAACCTTGTGGGGGTTGTTGATATGTCTGCGGAGCAGGCTGTGGGTTTGCCGCAGGTGCTGCCTATGGCGGGTAATAAGCGGGTTGGGCTTGAGAGGTCACAGGAGCTGGTGCAGCCTGTGGATGGTAATATGGCTGCGGTGCGACTGGGGGGGCATAGGCGGGGGATGCATGCCCAAAGCACTGAGGTGGACATGAGGGCCCATGGGAATGGTGGTGATGTACCATGGGAGCATACGAATTGGTAGCTCCGGACTCTGATGTAGCCCGTGAAAGGCGGGGGCCATGGCTAGGACGTGCTATGGAAAATGGTTGGGGATGCAAGGCAATACGGCCAATGATGCCGTCTGCGGCATGGGATGCCCCTGGTGCATCGTGCTGGGAGGAATCACCATGAGGGGCGTCAAGTATGATGGTATAGAGATAACCCGACTGGGCATATATGAGGTCAAATTGCTGGGCTTTGAGGATGGCCTCTTCTTCAGACTGGGGTCGTTCGGATGCCACATCCTTGGCAATGACAAGAAGGAGGGATTTGAGAAACCAATCTAAGAAGATACGGTCGTCTAACTTGATTTTGCAAAGGCTGCGGCGTCGACGCCACTCATGAATGTGGTCAGTGATATGGGTAGCCATGTTCTGTCTGCAAGACAGTAGGATCTCAACTCCCGCGCCATAGCGGACAGGTAACTGAAAGAACTGTAGGAAGGTCGAGGCAAGGGAAGTGAAGGTGGCATGGGTCCCATGGGGTTGCTCGATGTACCACTTAGCTGCAGAGCCAGTGAAGGTGCACTGTAACAGACGGAGACAGACAAAGTCATCCACGATGGAGTTGGAGGAACACCATAGATGGAAGGACATGATATGGTTCCGAGGGCCCTCACCTACCTTTCCCTCAAACTTAGGGATGTCAGAGGGGAACTTGGTGGGCATGTGAGGCCATGCAGGGTCGTGTCTGATGGAATCGTTAGTCAGTATGGCTAGGTCAGGAAGGTTGAGGCTAGCCATGAATGGAAAACTAGTAGAAGGATGTGACATACTAGTGGGTGTGACCATGTTGGGGCCAATGCCCCCAAGTGGAGGGGCAAAGTTTGGGATGTTGCCCCCAAGTGGGGGAACGAAAGTGGTATGGGATGGTCCCGCACCGCCAAATGTAGTGTGAGTCACTGATGGAGTGGCTAACAGTATGCTAGCTGCTGGAATGGGTGCAGTGATCGGAATGGTAGATATGGGCCCCATCGAGGGCATACCCAAAGGAGGTGTAGTAGCTGGCGTAGTGGTGGATGCTCCACCAATGGTCCCTACAAAGAAGGGGGTGGAAGTCACGCCAGCCATGGGGCTGGTTGGTGCAGTGTAAATGGGGTTCTCAGACTCTGCCTCAGAATCAGAGGTAAAATATGTTGATGTATATGTAACTTTGGAATGTATTTCATCTGTATATTTTATATATATTTATTGTACCCTTATAAGAGATGTGTTATTCCTCTATAAGGAAGTGTCGTCATGTGGATTGACAAGTGTCGCAAGTGTGTGTACTTGCCGATGGGTTATTAGACCACCATTTGGGGTCGGCCCGAAATTATATATAATATAATGTGGATGTATCTAAGTAGACAAGTCGGTCCCAGTAGGTCACTCGGCAAAAAGGTGAGTATAAATAGAGATAGGAGATCTCTATTTAACTCACTCGGAAAAGTAACTCACTCTCTCTCTGGAAAGTGGCGCACTTGTGAGGAGGAGGAGGATCATCTACTAGGAGACTATCTCAGTGTTATTTGGTTGTATTTTGGTTGAGCCATTGCTCTCTCTATCTCTGAGGAAGTTGTGGGGTTTTTCACCTTAGGGTTTTCCCCACGGAAACTCTGTGTCTCTTGTCTCTATGCTTTTGATTCTTGTGATGCTTGTGATGCTTGTCATATTATGATTGTCATGCATTGATATACTGTAGATGTTATTCTCTCAGCAAAGTTCCTATAGTATTGTGAATTAATACTCAAAATTTAACATGGTATCAGAGCTTAACTGAGAAGAAGACATTTTGCAGTAACGGAAGCTTGTATTCCTTATTTATTGGGTTTCTCTCCACATATTTTTTAAATTCAGTATAGTAGATTGGATCTACTCATCAAGGCGCATCTATCTGTCCAATCAGAATTCAGTTCCGAGCATTTTCAGATTTGGCCCTAAAAATTAGGGTTTCCACAAAAATAGGAATTTATGGAAACTGAAGGCACAGCTGGAAGCTCCTTGCAAAAATCGAAGGTTAGAGCTTTGGTTCGAGATTTTTGGCTGGGTATATCTCTGGGAAACTCAAACCCTAATTCAGGGCTCTCCCTAGTGAACCCGGGAGGACAAAAAGGCAATTTTGAAGGGCAAGACTTTGCTGATCTCAAATTCTGAATGTACTAGGCTGATCATCTCTCCAAGGCGCATCTTTCTATCCTTTCGGAATTTTTAAATTCACATTTTGAATTTTTAGGGTTTCTCTAACAAACCCTAATCCGGGACCAGATCCAGTTTTCAACACTTCAAGTGGTAAGTCCTAAATATTTTCTATTTCCATTTGAAGTACTCTTAAAGATGTCTCTCCACACTAAGCTTGAGGATAAGCTTGAAGGGGCTGATAAATTTCGAGCCTGGAAGTATAGGATTGGGTTAATCCTGGAAGAGAATGAGTTGGACTCATATGTGAAAGAAGACATCCCTATCCCAGAGGATGAAGAAGCCAAGGCATTACAAAAGAAGAACTTGGTCAAGGCAAAGAGAATCATTGTTGATTCTATCAAAGACCATCTCATACCCCATGTGTCTTCTCTTAAGACACCCAAGGAGATGTTTGAATCTTTGACCAAGCTATTTGAAGGAAAGAACATAAATCGGAAGATGACCTTGCGGAACCAATTGAAAGCAGTGAAATTTCAGAATGGAGAAACCATTCAATCTTATTTTTCAAGGGTCTCCCAGATCAAGGAACAACTAGAAGCAGTGGATGAAATGGTGGAGAATGGTGAAGTGGTGATGACCACTCTAAATGGCCTACGCAGGTCATGGGATTCCTTTATCCAAGGAATTTGTGCAAGGAAGAAGTTGATCTCTTTCAGTAGACTACGGGAATAATGCTCACAAGAAGAAGCAAGGCTTGTGGCACAAGAAGAAAAGATGGGGAATGAAGATCAAACTCTCACAGCCCACACTAGGAAAGGAAAGTTCAAGAAAGAGCCATCTCACTCCAAGAGATCTTCACATCACTTCAAAGAAAGAAGAGTATGCTTCACCTGTAATGAGAAAGGACACATTGCCATAAATTGTCCCAAGAACAAGAAGGACAACAACATCTCCAACAAGAAGAAGAAGGGTGGAAAAAGAAGGTTTCATGCTCATGCTGCCGAAGATGATGAACCTCCAAAGAAGAAGGCTAGGGTAGAAAGTGATAGTAATGATGACTCTTCAAGTGAAGAAGAGTATGTTCTGATCTCTGCTCTCACAGGTACCATCTCTCATGGTTGTAATGATTGGTTGATTGATAGTGGGGCTTCCAAACACATGACTGGGTTCAAAGAATCTTTTGTGAACCTATCTGAACATGAATCACCCCATAAGGTGAAACTTGGGGATGATTATCAATACCCAATCAAAGGAAGTGGTGAAGCCTCCTACAACCTAGATTCTGCAAAATCTCTAAAGATGAGAGAAGTACTTTATGTACCTGGGCTCAAGAAGAACTTACTCTCCATTTCTGCATTAGATGCAAAAGGTATGAGGGTTGCATTTGTGGATGGCCAAGTCCTAATGTGGCCAAAGGGAAAGACCATAGATGATGCAGTAGTAATTGGAGAGCAAGAGGGAGGCTTGTATAAATTGAAGGGACAACCTGAACATGCCATGGTGCATGAATCCATGGAGCCAAGTGAACTTTGGCATAGAAGACTTGCTCACATGCACTATAGAGCACTTCCAATTGCAAGCAAGGTAGTAGAGGGTCTTCCTGAAATCAAGACCAAAAATGAAGGTGTTTGCAAAGGATGTGCAAAAGGTAAGAACATTAAGAAGGCTTTCCCAAGCAGTGAAAGCAAGGCAAAAGACATCCTGGAAATCATCCACTCAGATGTATGTGGTCCTATGTCATCTAGTTCCCTGAGTGGGTATGTTTACTATGTCTCATTTATTGATGACTTCTCCAGGAAGACTTGGGTATACTTCTTGAAGGGAAAAGATGAGGTGCTTGATAAATTCAAGGAATTCAAAACCTTAATGGAGAATCAAACTGACAAGAAGATCAAAACATTCAGATCCGACAATGGTGGAGAATTCACCTCAAGTGACTTCAAGAAGCTTTGCAGTGATTCAGGGATTAAAAGGGAGTTGGCTGCTCCTTATAATCCTCAACAGAATGGTGTTGCAGAAAGGAAGAACAGAACTATCATGGAAGCAGCAAGGGCAATGTTGCATGACTAGGATCTTCCTATGCATCTGTGGGCAGAAGCAGCTAGAACAGTTGTATATGTGCAGAACAGAACACCCCACAAGATATTCAACAACAAGACACCAGAAGAGGTTTTTTCTGGTAAGAAACCTGAAGTCAGTCATCTCAGAATATTTGGTTGTCCAGTGTACACTCATGTCCCAAAGGAAAAGAGGACTAAACTAGATCCTTCAGGAAAGAAGGGTATTTTTGTGGGTTACAGTGAAAGCTCGAAGGCTTACAGAATATACTTTCCAGGGTTCAAGAAGATTGATGTCAGCAGGGATGTAACATTTGATGAAAACTCAGCATTCATCAAATCAAGGAAGGCACCTACTGAAGTTTATGAAGAACCTAAGGAAACAAGATTTCAGGACACTCCCATGACTGAAGCAGTTCCAGAAGCTGTTCGTGAGTTTGAAGATCCACAAGAACCTATAGATCCACCCCGTGAGGATAACTCTCACAAGAGGAAACCTGTATGGGCTAGAGAGCTCATTCAAGATGCAGAAAGATTTGGTATTCCAGAAGAAGAACACAGAGCAAAGAAAAGAACCAGATCACAGACCAGCTATGTTGCTTTACTCTGTGACATTATGAACAAAGAGCCTTCCAGTTATGAAGAAGCAGCAGAAAAGAAAGAATGGAAGGATGCCATAGTTGAGGAATACCAATCAATAATGAATAATGATGTTTGGGATGTTGTCCCAAGACCTAAAGAGAAGTCTGTTGTGACTTCTAAATGGATCTTCAAAATCAAACATGCTGCAGATGGCAGTGTGGACAAATACAAAGAAAGATTCGTAGCTCGTGGATTCTCTCAGAAAGAGGGAATAGATTATGAAGAAACTTTTGCACCTGTAGCCAGGTATACTTCCATCAGAATAGTACTTGCCCTGGCTGCAGCTATGAAATGGAAAATACACCAGATGGATGTCAAGACTGCTTTCTTGAATGGTATAGTTGAAGAGGAAGTATATGTGGAACAGCCACTTGGTTTTGAAATACATGACAGGGAGTCATATGTGTGCAGACTGAAGAAAGCCTTGTATGGCTTGAAGCAAGCTCCCAAAACTTGGTATGGTAGGATGGATAGTTTCCTATCTAGTTTGGGCTTTACCAAGAGTAAAGCGGATTCCAACCTTTACTACAAGGTTGAGGAAGGGAATCCTGTGATTCTACTCCTGTATGTGGATGACTTATTTGTAACAGGAGATGACAGACTGATTGCAAATACTAAAAGGAAGCTTGCCACTGAATTCGATATGAAAGATTTGGGAATGATGCACTATTTCCTAGGTATGAAGGTGTGGTAGAATGCAGGTGGGATCTTCCTTGGTCAAGGGAAGTACACAGTAGATATCCTGAAGAGATTTGGGATGATGGATTGCAAGGCCATGGCCACACCTATGGTATCGAATCTGAAGCTTCTATGTGATGCTTCATCTGAGCCGGTTGATGTCTCCATGTATCGTCAGATGATTGGGTCCTTGATGTACCTGACGAACACGAGACCAGGCATTTGCGTTGCTGTGAACACATTGATCCAGTTCCTGACGGATCCGAGGAGTGTTCACCTGGTTGCTGTAAAGCATGTTCTGAGGTACCTGAAGGGTACAGTGGATTATGGGCTCAAGTATGAAGCAAATTAAAAGTTTAACCTGCAGGGTTATGTTGATTCAGATTGGGCTGGCAGTGCTGCAGATAGGAAGAGCACATCTGGGTGTTGCTTCAATATGGGATCAGGTCTGATCTCTTGGTTTAGCAGGAAGCAGTCCTGCGTAGCACTGAGTACAGCTGAGGCTGAGTATGTTGCATCCTGTTCAGCTAGTTGTGAGGCAGTATGGCTACGGAAGCTACTGTCTGAGTTATTTGATCTCCCACTGGATGCTACTGGTATCTTCTATGATAACCAGAGTTGTGTGAAGCTATCCGAGAACCCAGTGTTTCATGACAGGTCGAAACACATAGAGATCAAATATCACTATATCAGGGATATGGTGCAGAGAGGAGCTGTGAAGCTCCTGTATGTTGCGACGGACGAGCAGATTGCAGATGTGCTGACGAAGCCACTAGCCAGGGTGAAGTTCAAGTACTTCAGAGAGAGGCTTGGCGTGCTTCAGATCGAGGATACTTCAAGGAAGAAGTGATGGACACATTTGTTGAAGCCATTCCAAGCATGTTGGAAGGGGGATCCTTCACATGGCTGTGGATGTAAGCGCTGGATGATGAACATCAGGATGATGTTCTGGTTTCTGCTTGGATATGATCAGTTGGATCATTATATGTATGTATGTACGCATCATGTTGGATGCTGGATATGATCGGTTGGATCATGTGTATGTATTTTGTATACGCATCATGTTGGATGCTTGGATATGATCAGTTGGATCATTATATGTATGTATGTATGCATCATGTTGGATGCTGGATATGATCGGTTGGATCATGTGTATGTATTTTGTATGTACGCATCATGTTGGATGCTGATGGATACATTGTGTGGATCATGTATCTTTGTATGATCAGGTAGATCATGTATGTTGATGGATACATTGTGTGGATCATGTATCTTTGTATGATCAGGTAGATCATGTATGTTGATGGATACATTGTGTAGATCATGTATCTTTGTATGATCAGATAGATCATGTATGCTGATGGATACATTGTGTGGATCATGTACCTATGTATGTATCAGGTGGATACCTGGTGTGCATCAGATGGATGCATTGTATGATCAGGATGATCGTGGATGACGAGCTTCTCCAGATGACATGCAACAGGATGTTGCAGTGATGATGATCAGGATGATCATGTGTACATCAGGATGATGTTTGATGAGTATCAGATGATACTTTGTGGCTGTGGATTAGGTTGTGCAGGAAAGCATGTAATTTGTGCCCTGGGAGATTTGCAGATGGTCTTTCGAGGTTTTTCCTATGGCATGTAATTCGGTGCCCTGGGACATCTGGCAAATGCTCTTGCAAGGTTTTGCTTGGGAGGACATGTAATTTGTGCCCTGGGAGATCTGCAGATAGTCTTTCGAGGTTTTGCCTATGGCATGTAATTCGGTGCCCTGGGATATCTGGCAGATGCTCTTGCGAGGTTTTGTCCTATGGCATGTAATTTGCTCCTGGGAAATCTGGACAGGATGAAAAAGGCCTCAGATGCTTCAGCCAGGTTTTTCCATGACCACATGTAATTTGCTCCTGGGAGATCTGGACAGGATGAAAAAGGCCTCAGATGCTTCAGCCAGGTTTTGTGGTGAGATCACATGTAATGTGCTCCTGGGAGATCCGACAGGTAGAGCCGTGTGCTCGTAACAGCCTGGGATGCTTCAGCCAGGTTTTGTGATGGGTCACATGTAATGTGCTCCTGGGAGATCCTACAGGTAGAGCTGTGTGCTCGTAATAGCCTGGGATGCTGCAGCCAGGTTTTGTGACGCACGTAATGAGTCCTGAGGATTCCACAGTATGGCCAGTGATGATGAAGACCTGGAGATGGCGGGCCTACATCCAGTATGAAAAAGGACTGTCTCTGTAGAACTTCCTATGATGAGTAGAGTCAGAGATTGGTTGAGATAGCAGCAGCAGTGACGATGATGATGACGATGATCCAGAGAAGAAGACTTGTCTAGCAGATCTGTGTCGAGAAATACCTTCCTAGTTAAGAGGGAGTGTTGATGTATATGTAACTTCGGAATGTATTTCATCTGTATATTTTATATATATTTATTGTACCCTTATAAGAGATGTGTTATTCCTCTATAAGGAAGTGTCTTCATGTGGATTGACAAGTGTCGCAAGTGTGTGTACTTGCCGATGGGTTATTAGACCACCATTTGGGGTCGTCCCAGAATTATATATAATATAATGTGGATGTATCTAAGTAGACAAGTCGGTCCCAGTAGGTCACTGGGCAAAAAGGTGAGTATAAATAGAGATAGGAGATCTCTATTTTACTCACTCGAAAAAGTAACTCACTCTCTCTCTGGAAAGTGGTGCACTTGTGAGGAGGAGGAGGATCATCTGCTAGGAGACTATCTCAGTGTTATTTGTTTGTATTTTGGTTGAGCCATTGCTCTCTCTATCTCTGAGGAAGTTGTGGGGTTTTTCACCTTAGGGTTTTCCCCACGGAAACTCTGTGTCTCTTGTCTCTATGCTTTTGATTCTTGTGATGCTTGTGATGCTTGTCATATTATGATTGTCATGCATTGATATACTGTAGATGTTATTCTCTCAGCAAAGATCCTATAGTATTGTGAATTAATACTCAAAATTTAACAAAATAGGGGGCGTCAAGATTGGGTGACGGAGTTCTATGCCGTTGACGAGTGGAGTCAAGTGACAAAGCTCGATATCTATGATGAGTGGTATCAAGTGATGAAGATCTAAGTCTATGACGGGTGGTGTCAAGTGAACCGTGCTGCGAGGGCTCACCCCGGAGGCGCCGAGGATGTCTCGAGGACTCAATGGTGACAAATGGTGTCAAATATCTGGGGGTTGTGTTGAGTGAAAAATAGCTCAAAAACCCTAATGCAACCAAGTGTGCAGAAGGAGAGCTCAAAAAAAATATGGCACTCATGCCAACAACCAACTCAAAACACCCACTGTAACAGCTGTGCTACAATAAGTGGAGTATCAATAAAAATAGTCAGAATACCAACAAGCAGCAGGTTTCCTAAAAAATAAAAATAGTGGACTCGCTAGACCAAAAGGAGGTAAGGGAGCATGCAAACACCTAACTAGATATTATTCTGACTCAACTAGACATATCCTCTGCAAGGTGATGAAATCCAAGTCAGACAATATGGATAGGAGAGCCAAGTGGCTAAAGATATCCCCCTACCAGGAGGGACACCGGGTAGTCAATCCTAGAAGAAAGGCAACTAAGATACCCCGTTCATGACACGTCCAGAAAAGGTGAATCTGCCGTTTGGTCCTTTTACCGCAGTACCCCCATACATGGATACCTCGACAAATGTGAAAGGTAGCCTTTGGTTACTGAATGGATTGCGGTATTCCACTCAGGCCACCGGAACCAGTCTCGCGACTTCAACCCTCCTAGGGGAGAGGCCCTCTGATAAACTGGTTGTGACCGTGCCAAAAAATACTAGGGGATTTTGGTTCCCTAATGGATAACAACTATGTCTCAAGTGTAAGCAACCGAGGGGTATTATTTGGATGCCTATCCCCCCGATCCTACCTAACTACAAAAATTCTTATGTGTTCCCCAAGTGGGGTTAGAATGTTGGTTGTGTTAAGTACTTTTTAAGGCTCACTTGAATTAGGTGACAGAGTGTGTGCGTGTGAGATGATGATGAACCCAAGTAAAAAGTGCTACTAGGGTGGGAAACTTTCTAACTAGCAATAACAAGACATAAATTAACCTTTGAAATGCATAATTTTTTTTTTTTTTTTCAATTTAAAATGCTGAAAATTTAAAAACTATTCTGTAAGTGGAACAGAAATAAAAATGCAGAAAAAGGCTGTAAGGAAGTGTGGCTGCAGGTAGGACAGATGGTTGTGCTGGTGCAGAAAATAGTGCAGCAAAGCGCTGGGTTCAAAACAAGGAAAAATGTAGAAAACATAATGCGGGTTTTTGGCAAATCTGGGCAGTCGGACCGCGGAAAACAGCTCAACAGTCGCAGTCGGGTTGCAGGTTTTAGGCTGAAAAACGCAGTCGGGACGCAGGAAAAACACCGAAAGTCGCAGGCGGGTGGCGGGAAAATGGCCGAAAGCCGTAGGTGAGACACAGGAAAAAACACCGAAAGGCGCCGGCGGGTTGCGGAAAAATGGCCGAAAGCCGCAGGCGGGACGCAGGAAAAACGCCGAAAGGCACCGGTGGGTTGCGGGAAAATGGCCGAAAGTCACAGGCGGGACGCAGAAAAAGGGTTAATAGCCGCAGTCGGACCGTCCCAAATAGGCTAATAGCCGCGGTCGAATTGCAGGTAACAGACTGAAAACGACCGGCAGGTCGCCGAAAACAGTCTGAGAGCAGCGGTCGGATCGCAGGTAAACGCCTGAAAGACGCGGTCGGAACGCAACTGCAGGGGGTAAAAGATGCGGTTTACGGCGGCCGAAAGGGACAGCCGAACAAAAAAATATTGCAGAAAAACGTCTAAAACTTAAAAAATTATAACTAAAAATTCTAAAAAACACAAGCGGAGTCGCCAAAATTGTAGCTAGGGTTTTCACCCTAGCTTGTGCAAATGAGCACCTACTAAGGAGAAGGGACTCCTTAGTAGCAGTTCAATAAACAGTAAATGAAAGACAGTACATTGAAATGGAAATTATTCTAAGCATGTGCATGAAACATAAGAGACAAGAAATAATCAATGGTTTTCTTTGTATTAAAATTTTACCTCAAGTGTAGAGGTTGGTGAAGTTCTTACAATGATCCAAGAGGGTCGCTCCAAACTCCAACTTTGCTCCTTCTCTTTCTCCAATGGTGGAAATGGGCCAAAAGGGGCTCTCAATGGTGAAAGTAGCTCAAGGGTGAGCTAGGGTTTCAAGAGAGATTTTGGCAGAGTAAGGGTATACTTGATTGTGGATATGAAATGAGGGGTCTCCATCACCTATTTATAGGTTTTTGGTGGTGGAGTGCTGGCCCATGGTTTTGGGAACCATATGGTTTAGGTCAGTTGTATAGGGTTTTTTCCTCCTTTTTCCTCTTTTTCCTCATTATTTTATATTTTTTATTCCCTTTTTAGAGGGTTTTTGCTATTTTGGAGGAATTTTGGATATTTTTGGAGGGAAAAGGGGTTTTTTTGGCTTTTTTGAGGCTTTTTTGATGGTTTTGTGGCCTTTTGGAGGCATTTTTGGCCTTTTGGAGGCTTTTTAATGGGATTTTAGGGTTCTGAAGGTAAATATGGTAGGACATATGGACAAATGAATCATGTAATGGGGTAGATGAGGTAGTGAGCACTTTTTGGGTGTTAACACATCTAGTTATTTGTTTGAAGATTTAGAAAGTGTGAATATTTCTATGGTCATTGCAGTCCCAACCATCTATTGGATTGGTACTATGATCCTTGATTTTGATTTTGATTTTTATTTTGATCCCCCTTTTCTACTTTCCTTGCACTCCGTGTTCGATCTACTCCTTTGGTTGGAGGTGTTTTCTGAATGGCTATTGTGGATTGAGTCGGGACAGTTGTTGTTACGGTCCATGCTGTAGCAGTCAAAACTAAAAAAGTTATGGAAATTGGTATGGTAGTAGGTTGGGGAGTATAGGTAGTGTTTGGGACGATGATCGAGATGGGGGCTGTCAATACGGATAGGGATTCCATTGACGATGTGATTGGGGGTTGAGGAAGTTTGCGGTGAAGTCGTCAGGGTGGGTAATTGGCCAATCAAAGAGATGACTATCTCGATGGTCGTATGGGTGTATGAATACTGGGTTTAAGTAGGAAAATGCACACTTGGTAAATGAAGTGTATTTATGGTCATGGCGGTGGTTATAATGGATGGAGGAATGGTCAACGACATAAGCACTATAATGGATGGTAAGGTTATTGTAGGAGACAAAGTTTTTGACTTGAGGACATATTTGATTGATGGAAGCTAAAGTGTTTTCTTAGATTGAGGCGATTTACAAGCCTGAGGTGGTGGAGGAGGTAGCATGGCTGATTTCCTAGGTGAAGTTGTTACTTCATGGAAAGGTATGGCCATGGTTAACTGCTACAATTGGGGAAATATAGTTGATAAACTATTAATAATTTTACTAATATCAAGACTCATAGTAAAGGTTGGTGAAGGAGATATTACAAGATGAGGGATTTATTATTCTAAATGGGTCAGGGGTAGAGGTGGGGTTTCATCGAATACGTCGACTGGCTCCTATGTGTCTAGTTTTTGTGTTAAGTGAATATTTTTATGTCGGGGCGATAAGGGCAGAGTGGTTATCTTTGCTGCTTTCGTTAATGTTCTCCTTTGTTGCTTTGAGAAGGTTTTTTGAATATGTAAATTAGCAGTGACTTTGTTATTAACAAATTCAATCAAGATGTTTTAGATTTTTCTTGAATCTCTATTAGGTATTCCTTAGTTGACGTTGTCAACAGTATTTTTCTCTTCTTGGACTACTGTTGGGTGGATTTCCCTTTTATATTTTGTTGATACCTAAATATTTGCTCGATGACTTGGTTGTTTTTCTCTTTCTATTGCGGTTCCTCAAAGTTGGGGTCGATCCCTTCTTTTATTTAAGGTTCTTCTTGTTCTTCCTCAGTCGATTCTCTAGCCAACTCACCGATTGATTCATTCCCTTGACTGCTTGATGAAACAATTGCCAGCTGCTATTCTGGAGGTTCATCTTCTCGGATGAATGTTTTGATGCATAATGCAGTTTCATATCGATATTCAATTTCTCCATATCTTAGTAGCAAGAGCATATCCAATTAAGTACTCCAAGCCAATGTTGGTACTAGAATGATAGTGTTAGACTGTCTGGATAAATCAGTGAATAGTTTCCTTCTTGATCAATTTCACGTAATCATTCATTCAAATATATTGAACATAACAACTAGACATAACTTAGGGAATTATCATCATTTAACACCACAAGGAGCACTTATCTTTAAACTGAAGTTGTCCAAGCATCTAGATTAGTGAGAGCAATGTTCCACCCAACCATAGGTCTCTATCCAGCCTATATTATTTCAGCTGAGATACCACCCCCCGAGATGGGTTGTGTATCCACTAAGGAGGTCTAAATAGGCTCACTCATAGTCAAGGATCCACACTAATTCTAAGCCAACTTACAGTTGGGTTTATCAACATGCAAGGGAAACAAGGAGGATGATGCTAAGCCAGTGAGCTCAACCAGAGAGCTACAGACATATCAAACCATTCAGCAATCATGGCACCCACAATACCTACCACACTGTTAACACCCAAAAAGTTCTCACTACCTCATCTACCCCATTGCATGACTCATTTGTCCATATTTCCTACCATATTTGCCTCCAAAACCTTAAAATCCCATTAAAAAGCCTCCAAAAGGCCACAAAACCATTAAAAAAGCCTCCAAAAGGCCAAAAAATCCCTTTTCCCCCCCAAATAATCCAATATTCCTCCAAAATAGCAAAAACCCTCTACAAAGGGAATACAAAATACAAAAAAGAGAAAAAAGAGGGAAAAAGGAGGCAAAAACCTTATACAGCTGACCTAAACCATATGGTGCCCAAAACCATGGGCCACCACTCCACCACTAAAAACCTATAAATAGGTGATGGAGGCCCCTCATTTCATATCCACAGTCAACCACACCCTTACTCTACCAAAATCACTCCTGAAACCCTAGCTCACCCTTGAGCTACTTTCACATTTGAGTGCCCCTTTGGCCCATTTCCAAATCCCTTTGGAGAAAGAGAAAGGAGCAAAACTGGAAGCTTGGAAGCAACCCTCTTGGACTGCTGCAAAGGCTTCACCAATCTTCACATTGGAGGTATAATCAATACAAAAACCATTTTTATTATCTTGTCTTTTCTGTTTTATGCACATGTTTAGAATAGTTACTATTTTACTGTACTGTCTTTCATTTACTGTTTTTCTGAACTGCTACTAAGGAGTCCCTTCTCCTTAGTAGGTGCTCATTTGCACAAGCTAGGGTGAAAACCCTAGCTACAGTTTTGGTGACTCCCCTTGTGTTCCTTTGAATTTCTGGTTATAATTTTAAAGTTTTAAACGTTTTTTAATTTTCTGCAATAGTTTTATGTCTTTTACCTTTCGGTTGTCCCTTTCGGCTGCCGTAAACCGCGTCTTTTCCCCCCCGCAGTTGCGTTCCGACCGCGTCTTTCAGGCATTTACCTGCGATTCGATCGCGGCTCTCAGACTGTTTCCGGCGACCTACCGACGGTTTCCAGTCTGTTACCTGCGATCTGACCGTGGCTATCAGCTTGTTTCGTGTGGTCCGACCATGGCTGTTAACCCATTTTCCCGCGTCCCGCTTGCGGCTTTCAACCATTTTTATGCAACCCGCCTGCGTCTTTCGGCCATTTTCCCACGTCCCGCTTGCGGCTTTCAGCCATTTTTCTGCAACCCGCCTGCATCTTTCGGCCATTTTACTGCGTCCCACTGCGGCTTTCAGCCATTTTTCTGCAACCTTCCTACGTCTTTCGGCCATTTTCCTGTGTCCCGCTTGCGGCTTTCAACCATTTTTCTGCAACTCGCCTGTGTCTTTCGGCCATTTTCCCGCGTCCCGCTTGCGGTTTTCAGCCATTTTCTTGCAACCCGCTTGCGACTTTCGACCTTTTTCCCACGGTCCGGCTGCGTCTTTCGGCCAAAATCCCGCAACCCGTTCGCGACTGTTGAGATGTTTCCCGCGGTCCGACTACCCATATTTGCCACAGACCCGTGGTCTATTTTCTGTACTTTTTTCACTGTTTTGAACCCAGCACTTTGCTGCAATATTTTCTGCACCTGCACAGCCATCTATTCTATCTACAGCCATAATTACCTATAGCCTTTTTTCTGCAGTATTATTTCTATTCCATTTACAAAATACTTTTTAAATTTCAGCATTTTAATTAAAAAGAGAAAATTTTGCATTTCAAAGTTTAAATTTTGTATTTCAAAGTTTAAATTTTGTATTGTTATTTTTAGTTAGAAAGTTGCCCACCCCGTGGCACTTTTACTTGGGTTCATCATCTCACACGCACACACTTTGTCACCTAATTCAAGTGAGCCCTAAAATACTACTTAACACAACCAACATTCTAACCCCACTTGGGAAACACATAAGAATTTTTGTAGTTAGGTAGGATCGGGGGGATAGGCATCCAAATAACACCCCTTGGTTTCTTACACTTGAGACATAGTTGTTGTCCATTGGGGAACCAAAATCCCCTAGTATTTTTTGACACAGTTTAAAACCAATTTATCGGGAAGGCCTCTCCCCTAGGAGGGTTGAATTCGCCAGACTGGTTTCGGAATCCTGAGTGGAATACCACAATCCATTCAGTAACCGAAGGATACCTTTCACAGTTCTCGGTGTATCACCCGTATGGGGATACAACGACGATAGAACCAAACATCAGATTCACCCAACTGAACGTGTCATGAACAGGGTATCTTAGTTGCTTTTCTTCTAGGATTGACTACCCGGTGTCCCTCCTGGTAGGGGGATATCTTTAGCCACTTGGCTCTACTATCCATATTGTTTGACTTGGATTTCATCACCTTGCAGAGGATATGTCTAGTTGAGTCAGAATACTATTTAGCTAGGTGTTTGCATGCTCCCTTACCTCCTTTTGGTCTAGCGAGTCCACTATTTTTATTTTCTAGGAAACCTTCTGATTGTTGGTATTCTGACCATTTCTGTTGATACTCCACTTATTGTAACACAGCTGTTACAGTAAGTGTTTTGAGTTGGTTTTTGGCCTGAGTGCCATATTTTTTGAGCTCTCCTTCTGCACACTCGGTTGCATTAGGGTTTTTGAGCTATTTTTCACTCAACACAACCCCCAGATACTTGACACCATCCGTCACCATTGAGTCCCTGAGACATTCTCGGCGCCTCCGGGACGAGCCCCCACAACACAGTTCACTTGACATCACCCGTCATAGACGTATATCTTCATCACTTGATACCACTCATCATACATCTCGAGCCTTGTCACTTGACTCCACTCGTCAACAACATAGAACTCTGTCACCCGATCTAGACGCCCCTTATTTTACCTCTGATTCTGAGGCAGAGTCCAAGAACCCCACTTACACTGCACCAACCAGCCCCATGGCTGGCGTGACTTCCACCCCTTTCTTTGTAGGGACCATTGGTCGAGCATCCACCACCACACCATCTAGCACACCCGCTTTGGGTATGCCCTCGATGGGGCCCACATCTACCATTCCGATCACTGTACCCATTCAAGTAGTTGGCATACCTATTCCCACTCCATCAGTGACTCACACTACCCTTGGTGGTGCAGGACCGTCCCATACCACTTTCGTCCCTCCACTTGGGGGCAACATCTCGAACCCAGCCCCTCCACTTGGGGGCATTGGCCCCAACATGGTCACAACCACTAGTATGTCACATCCTTCTACTAGTTTGCCATTCATGGCTAGTCTTAACCTTCCTGACCTAGCTAGACTGACTAGCGATCCCATCAGACATGACCCTGCGTGGCCTCACATGCCCACTAAGCTCCCCTCCGACATCCCTAAGTTTGAGGGCAAGGAAGGTGAAGACCCCCAGAACCATATCATGTCCTTCCATCTATGGTGTTCCTCCAACTCCATAGTGGATGACTCTGTCCGCCTCCGTCTATTACAATGCACCCTCATTGGCTCTATAGCTAAGTGGTACATCGAGTAGTCCCATGGGACCCATGCCACCTTTACTTCCCTTGCCTCGACTTTCCTACATTTCTTTCAGTTACTTGTCCGCTATGACGGAGGAGTTGAGATCCTACTGTCTTGCAGACAGAACACGGCTACCCACATCACTGACCACATTCATGAGTGGCATCGACACCGCAGCCTCTGCAAAATCAAGTTAGACGACCGTATCTCCTTAGATTAGTTTCTAAAATCCCTCCTTCCTGTCATTGCCAAGGATGTGGCATCTGAACGACCCCTGTCCAAAGAAGAGGCCATCCTCAAAGCCCAGCAATTTGAACCTTATTTACGCCCAGTCGAGTTATCTGTATTCCATCATACCTGATGCCCCTTGCAGCGATTCCTCCCGACACGATGCGCCGGGGGAATCCCATGCCGCAGATGGCATCATTGGCCGTATTGCCTCGCATCCTCAACCCTTTTCCATAGCACGTCCTAACCATGGCCCCGACCTTTTGCGGGCTGCATCTTAGTCCGGAGCAACCAATTCGTATGCTCCCATGGCACATCACCACCATTCCCACGGACCCTCCTGTCCACCTCAGTTATTTGGTCATGCATCCCCTGCTTGCGCCCCCCGGTCGCACCTCAGCCATATTACCACACATAGGCTGCACCAGCTCCTATGTCCTCTCAATCCCAACCTGCTTATTACCCACCACAGGCATCCCCTGCGAAAAACCCACAACCCGTTCCGTAGACGTATCAGCAACCCCCATAAGGTTCAGCACCTGCGCCGCCTCCACCTACTTATTATCTACCGTAGCCTGCTCCCGCTCCTGCACAACCCCAGAACCCACCTGCTTCCTAAGGGCAAGTGTACGCCCAACAGAATCCACAGCAGAACCAAAATAACCAGCGCCAACAGGGCCAGCAAAACCGTGGCAAAGGCCGTAACCGTGGGAATAACCCCCCTCTACACCAAGGCGGTCAACCTCCTAATCCCCCAAAAAACAATAACGCGACACTTGCCAACCAGAACCCTGATCGGCCGCCCAAGCAGGCCAAAAATCCTAATTTGCGAACAAACCATCCTTGTTCTATTTGCAGGGTCTATCGCCACTACACACATGCTTGCCCACATTTGGAGCTAGCTCGGCAACTCTAGACTGATGATGCCCATCGCCAAGGGCACGCGGCTCCTCAGGCACCATCCAACCCCCCACCTCCTCAGCATCAACCTTTGGTGCTGCAAAATCCCTTACCAACCCAAGGCATAGTGATCACTCAGCCGTTGGCTCCCCCTCAAGGCAATGCGCCACCACAATAGCAGATCACTTATGCCGCTCCTGATCAACCCATGTTAGACTCAGGTACCCATCACTTGTTAATGATGTCATCTGCCGATGTCAACCTCCAAACCCGTCGAAACCAATATGGCTCCACCCCTGAAGCTCCTCCCGTTGACAAAAACACTAACGCTCATCCCACTGATCAGACATTACGTATACCTCCGGCTCCACTAGATGGCACCTCCAAAGCACCTTGCTTCCCACTTCGTCGCATCAACAATAATCCCAATGCTCGCGCTGCATCAAATTACAACATTGTAGATGACTTAGCCCAGTCTCCCGCAGCCATGTCTACGTTAGAAGTCTTAAAAAACTGCCCTTCAAAGCACAAGACTTTGCTCTCTGCCATTGGTGCTATTGACCCAAATGATTCACGACTGATGGCCTTCGATTTGGACCAGTCCGAACCACGCCTGCCTTCCACTTTAGCGTTCCAAGTTTCTGTTTCCGTTCAGAATCTTGTCATCCATCGGTGCATTATCGATGAAGGTGCCTCTACATGCATTATGTCCACATTCATTTGGCAGAAGTTGGGATCCCCTACTCTCCAGCAGTCCACCACTGTGTTGCGATCCTACGACGGCTGTTCGGCTCAACCCCAAGGTCTCTTAGCTAATGTCCCCGTCCAATTGGCTGGAAAAACCGTGCTCATTGACATAGAGGTCATTAATACCCAACTTGATTATAACCTCTTACTTGGCTGCAGCTACATGTATGCCATGAGGGTGGTTGCCTCATCCATTTTTTGTACCATGATGTTCCCCCATGATGGACGCGTGGTGAAGGTCGATCAACTCACCTATTATGATCCCAATGCCCCTGCTGCACCCGAAAATGTCCTCCCCATGGTTGAACAACTTGTTTGTGGTGCAACTACCTCGTTTGTTTCCTCTGTGGTACCCAGAGTTTACTCAGATATGCTGATGACCTCAACATTCCAATCCATTCCACCCTCGTCACCTGCGACCGAAGTATTTGACCTATGTACCCTTTCCCACAATACATAAACACCCAACAATCAACCGCCCTTGTTACCCAAACCACCATTGGTACCTAGTCACATTGGTGTTACACCCATCCACACAATCCCCTTCCTATTCCCTCCCTCGGGAGTAGTAAGCGCCCCGGTTATGGCTACTCTTAGCCTCCCCAGGTTAACTTTAGGATTACCTGTGTGGTATATTTCGCCTCCTGTTCCCCCGCTGACACCAAATTTCATCCTACAACTGGTGCAACCCATTTTCACTACTAGTCAACCACCTCCCGGTGTCTCTACCCCTTCATCATCTACGAATCCCCCCCCTCTTATCAAGCACACTGGGGGCAGAGGCCCACAACCATACACTGCTGTACCCCCACCCAAAATAGTTAAAAACCCCCCCGTGTTTCGTGCTCCTCCCAAATGCTCATTGTGCGATGAGTTAGGCCATCTGACTCATCAATGTCCACAATTACCTGCATTACAGGAACACATGCAAATGCTTGAGGACGAACCCAACATCCCGGTTGTCGAACTCGATCTAACCCCTAAGCCTCGTGATAAATCACTGCATACCAACCACCCTTGTGCAATATGCGGTATTTACGGCCATTACTCACATTATTGTCTTGATCTCCCAGATTATAGAGCATCTCTCTACGAGATGAATAATTTGGACCTTGAGACGGCACCCCCCACAATTGAGGAGATCCACCCCCCAGTATCACCCTCATCCAGAGAGATTAACACCATTTATATGATCTCTTCGACTACCACTCCCTCATCAACCGATTTGACAACTCAAAGTTTCCACAATGATGAGGAGATTCTAGAGGCTCTCACTGCCTCGGATTATCCTTGGGAAGACATGCACCATCGTTCCTATTTCCTCCCAAAAGAGTCCTCCTCCACCACAGCTACCCAATTTGTGGTTGAATCCAAATATTTCCTTCCCGCCAAAGTCGACTGGTTTAAGGATCCCATTCTCGCTCCTGATGCCTTTGAGGAAGGTAACATGGCAAACATCTCACCTGTAATCCACATCGATATCTCTGACCCACCTGGTGCTCTTGAAATCATTACATTAGGAGCCTCCTGCAGTGAGTATGAGATTGGAGAGTACAAAAAACTTTTCCAAGAGTTCCGTGATGTCTTTTCCTGGTCCTATACTGAGATTCCTTGTCTCGACCCCGCTATTATAGAACACCACATTGACACATGGCCAGATGTCCCCCCCGTTTGCCAGAAACAGTGCCCCATTCATCCCTCAAAGCTCCCCGATGTTAAAGCAAAGATTGAGAAACTTCGCAAAGCAGGATTCATTTATCCTATTGCATATACCACCTGGGTTTCAAACCTCGTCCCTGTTAACAAGAAACAAGGCACCATCAGAGTATGTACTGACTTCCGCGATTTAAACCGAGCCTATGCCAAAGAAAAATTCCCCACGCCATTTATTGACCAACTCATCGATTCATGTGCGGGGCATGAAGTCCTATCTTTCATGGATGGTTTTTCCGGATACAACCATATTCAGATCCGTAAGGAGGATCAGTACAAGACTTCCTTTACCACCCCATGGGGCACCTTTTCCTATCGCGTCATGCCTTTCGGCCTCAAAAATGCTGGTGCCACCTTCCAGCCGGCCATGACCTATTGTTTTCATGACTTGGTCCATATCCTGCTAGTCTATCTTGACGCGTTCCCGGAAACGATCAGACCACCTTAATGACCTCTGGCAAGTCTTTCTGCGTTGTCGCAAATAACAAATCCGCTTGAACCCACACACGTTTGTCTTTTGCGTTTTGGCAAGCCGATTGTTGGGTTTCACTGTTTCCCAGAAAGGAATTGCTATTGATCTCCTGAAAGTCCAAGCCATCATAGACCTTCCCTCTTGTCGCACGCTTTGGCAGCTCCAGAGTCTGCAGGGGCGATCTAATTTCCTCCGTCGCTTCGTTCCTGATTATGCCACCACCGTTCATGGTTTCTTATGCCTACTTCATACCCACATACCCTTTGTTTGGGATGAGCAAGCAGAAGTTGCATTCGAAGCCCTCAAGAAAGCTCTCACAGAAGCCCCTTTGATCTCCCCTCTGGATTTCTCTCAGGACTTCATCCTTTACGTCTCGGCATCCGATTATGCCATGTCCGGAGTCCTTGTTCAAGAAGACACCGCTCGCCAGGAGCATGTCATTTATTACGTCAGCCAGACCTTGTCTGGCCCACCCCTACGTTACCCATATGAGGAAAGACTAGCCCTTGCTGTGGTCTTTCTGTCCAAAAATTGCGACAATACATTTTACTCAGTCATACCACCGTTGTCGTCGACTCCAACCCCATGGTCTATCTCTTAAACCGAAGCCTCCTGCAAGGTCACGTTGTTAAATGGATAATTATCCTCCAAGAATATGACCTCACTTTTAGAACCCCTAAGATCACTAAAGCCCTCGCGCTTGCCCAGCTCATCATTGATCTCCCCTCCCTTCTACCGTCCCCACAAATCTTTGATGAGTTACCCAACAATCACTTGTTCATCATCTCGTTCGATGACCCATGGTACGGTGATATTTTGTTATACCTTCGCACACAGAAGTTCTGACCCAACTTCAGTCGTGATGGACGCCGTCGTATCCATCACCAGGCCTCTCGATATCTCCTCTTAGGTGATGTCCTTTACTGGCGAGGGGTTGACATGATTCTCCGTCGTTTCCTTACACACGAGGAAGCCGAACACGTCCTCAATGACTGTCATAGCGGTGCGTGCGGCGGACATTTCTTTGGAATGGCCACCACCCAAAAGGTCATCTGTGCCGGATACTTCTGGTCCACACTCTTTACCGACTGCATCATAGCGGTCAAAAATTGACATAGTTGCCAACTTTTTGCCCCCAAGGCCCAGACACCACCCGCTCCGTTACACCCAGTCATCACCGTTGGCCCCTTTTGTAAGTGGGCCATCGACTTCATGGAATGTAAACCATCATTTTCCAATGGCCATAAGTACATCATTGTCGCCGTCGATTACTTCACCAAATGGGCTAAAGCCATGCCCACCTTCAATTGTAAAGCTGACACCACTGCCCGTTTCTTTTTTAACGATGTTATCACTTGATTCAGGGTCCCCAAATAGTTGGTCTTAGACCATGGTTCACACTTCGAAGATTCCCTTGGCATGAGTTATCCACCCTACTGAAGTTCGAACATCAGTATTCCTCTGCTTACTACCCCCAAGGGAACGACCAAGTAGAGGCCATTAACAAAATTTTAAAAACCATCCTCTAACGCACTATTGACCGGCATAAGTCCAATTGGAACCACATGTTGTTCCTTGCCTTATGGGCTTACCGTACATCCACCAAAATCGCCATCGGTTTTACCCCGTTTCATTTAGTTCACGGTGTAGAGTCTGTCCTCCCCATCAAGTGTCAGATACCTGCCTTACACATCGCCGTCGAGCTTCTCCCAGACACCTCCCCACTTGAGAAACGTCTGCTATCACTAGAAAAAGCTGATGAAGACCGTCGTACCACTCTCCAGACCATTGAATCTGCCAAGAACCACTCCAAAGCTGGTTACGACAAACATGTCCACCCTCGCACTTTCCATGAAGGGGACCTCGTCCTCGCCTATGACCAAGCCCACGACAAGATTGGTAAAGGAAAGTTTGAATCCATGTGGAAAGGCCCTTACATCGTGTAGGCCTGCCTCGGTAATGGGGCATACATTTTAACTGACTCAGAAGGCCACCCTTTGCGCAACCCCCGTAATGGGTTGTATCTTAAACACTTTTATCCCTAAATAAACCCGTGGCCCGCATTGGTCCGTATTGTACAGTTTGCTCTCTTTTTGTTTTTCACCTTTTTTACCGCAATATTACATTCATCATTTTTGCATGATCACAGATGGACCATCTTCCACCTCATTACATTGGCTTCGCTGATGGAGCAAGCCACTGGTCTCCAAATCTGGCTTTTGCCGCATGGGTCTTATATTCCCCTTCACATGAATTGATTCACCTTGACAGGATATGTATAGGCGCTGCTACCAATAACCAGGCGGAGTATGATGCTGTGACCGACCTCCTGACTGCTGCCCTCTAGATGGGCATATGTCACCTTCATGTGTTCCTTGACTCCCAGCTACTTGTCTCCCAGCTCAACAACAGCTACTAGGTGCGTGATCCCTGACTCCTTAGAAAATTCTTGCGCACAAAACAACTCAGCCGACAATTTGAATCCATCACATTCACCCATGTCCCAAGAGCTCAGAATAGTGTCGCAGATCAAATGGCTAACAACATCCTAGATTGGCACATCAATCACACCATGTAAAACCTCCATCATGCATCATCATCCCATCACATCTCATCAAAAATATATAAAATCCAAAAAGATTGCCAGGGGCATCCACGTGCCTATCATCACATAAAAATTTGCATCCATGTGCAATAACATAAAAACACATTACTATACAAGGGCATCCATGTGCCTGATCCTACATACATCATGTTGCATAACATAAAATACCCAAGGGGCATCCATGTGCCCATCATCCTACACTACTTGCATCCACGTGCAGTACAAACATATAACAAACCATAAGCGCATCCACATGCGTACACTAAATCATCATCGCAAAAAGGTGCATCCATGTGCATATATATATATATATATCAAAAAATAAAAGTCAATATGCCACACATGTCCTGAGTACCCCTGTACTCAGCTATACAAAAAATATCTATACATCAATACGCCTCATAGAATACATGCCATAGCTACAAAATCGGGGGGAGTCCCCTGCACTCCCTACTTAGAGTCATACCCTCCGTCACTGCCTGCATCAGCTGCCTCTGAGTCCTCACCCCGCTCCTCCTCCGGTAGCTCCTCATCCCCTGCAGGCTCTTGTGCCCGACCCCTATCCGCCAAAATAGCCACCCGGATCACGATCGATCAGAACTCCTGTGGCACCCTTAGACAATCCTGAATCACCTCCGGATCCACGTCCCGCCACCCATCATTAGTCACTCCAACCAGCAACCGATCCAGAAGCATCCGTACGGACTCCAGATTCCCCTCAGCGTCCCGTCGACGCACCTCCCCTCGGCTTGGCAGGGCTGGTACCGCCACATGCCCCCTGCGCGCTACATGTCCTGGTGGTGGTCTCGGGCCAACATCTGTTGATCATACATCAGTCAGTAACAGCATATCAACATCTTAAACCTATCATACACAAAACTTGACATCAACAACAATCAAGCAAATCAATACGTACCATTTGGCCTCGATGCCTGCCCTTGCGGCCGTGGTGCCTCCGAATCCCCGATGTAGTCCATATCTCTATATGGATAATCATCCAGTGTTAGCGGCATCTGCAACCACGGAAGGTAGAGCTCCTGGGTGAAGTATCTTCCAACCTCACCACCACCCCGTCGGCGCATCATCTCTCCCCACCGCACCATGCGCGGCTCCCTCAGTCCTCCTGCCCTGACCAACACCCGCGGCCGCAGTGTAGGTACCTGCTCCATGAAGAAGGCACACAGGAAGGATCCATAACAGAATCCCTTGCCAGATTCCTTCACCGATGTCAGCTGCCTCTGAACACAAGTGAGGAACATCTGGCCCCAGGCATAATATACACCATCTAGCACCTGCTCCACCAGCTGCATCTGGCCCCCGGACACCTTCTTAGGTGATTGGGACCCCAAAACTCGAACCACGCATGCCGCGATCGCCTGTACTGCTGGCTCTTGCAGGCCCACCACCTGGAGTGTATTCCTCTACACCCTAGCCTCCGGAATGCAGTACCGCTCCAACATATCCTCCATATCCACATCTGCAGATGCTCGTGGATGCGTATCTGTCACCCTACCCAGACAGGGCAACCCCGTCAGGAAGTATACATCTGCGAGGGTGATATCCACCCTCTCTCCATGCACCCTAAATTCATGAATGTCCGGCTCCCAAAAGCTCACTAATTGGTTCAACATCAACGCTGCTGAACTCATCATAGGCACCTGTGCGAACTTCAGCAGCCCGCACAACCCCAATGTAGACCGCACATACCTATCCCTCTGGATGACATCCACTATGTCATCCGGGACATCCCGCTCTCGCCAAAGCACCAACGGCATCCTGTCAATCACACAAGGAAAACTCATTAGACTCATGTCACAGAAGTAACCCTTCCCCCCTTGGGAAAACCCTAAAATCTCGATCCAAATCGTGGCTTTGGGTCCCCTTGCCGCGGTTTCCGACCGCAGCTGTCAGGGCTATAGTCGCAGTATGGGGTCGTGCCTGTAGGAGCCGAACTCACGGTCCATAACCATGAGTCCAGCCTCGAAACTCGCGGTACCAGACCGCGTATTCCGACCCAAACCTTGCGTTCCTCGTCCACGTGATCCACCCCGGAACTCGCAGTCCCCGACCGCGGTTCCACCCCACAAACTCGTGGTCCACCCCGCGTGGACCATACAAAAAATCCCCTAGGACCCACTACACCCCCCCCCCCCCCCGAATCCAATGAAAATGCACTTATGAGTTTATCGGAATACCTGTAACTCCCGGATCTGAAAAACGGCTGGTCAGATCGTCCAAAAACACCAACTCAGCTCTGGTCCACTCTGATCACTAGTCAAAGTCAACAAGTCCAAATGACACTTGTCATGTTGGACCCACTTACTATTTATAGTTCGTTGACTTTTTCTTGTTTTGGCTATTCTGAACCCATACGGAGTCCATTTTTTGAACCGTTTCCACCACTGGAATCAGCACGACGAGACCGTCATGATGGTTAACTTGTTTTCTTATTTTTTCCACATCATTTTTTGAGCATTTTTTAAACACCACTAGTAGCCTCGGTTTGCGTGCCACTTCGGCTTCTCTCCGTTTTTAATATATTTTATATCATTGGATTCATTGTTTTGAGCCTGTGATGATGCTTGAGATCATTTCTCACTCTCACCCCCAGATTTTTTGGGTATTTTTCCAAAATGCCCCCCGTCGCCTCGGTTTGCGTGCCACTTCAGTCGTTCTCCGTTTTTGACACTTTTTATATCGTCGAATTCATTTTTTTGAGCTCTTGATGATGCTTGAGGTCATTTCTCACTCTCACTAGGTACAATTTCAACATTGTGTCCTGACACCTTGCTGCCTCGATTTGCGCACCACATCGGCCGCCATCGGATTGTTCCACCTTTTTACATGAGCAATTCACTCCTTTCATATTGCAATTATTTCATTATTTTTCTACCATTCATTATCCCGCAAGGAGGCCCACCAGTGTTCCCCCCTTCCCTTGTTCTTGGTCATCATCAATGTTCCTTGATTGAGCACTTCCTCCTTGCCTGGCCATTCCTTTTGTTCGGTATAATTTTATCCCTTTTTCGGGCCGGACAAGTCCTTTACGAAAAAGGCACTTAGGGAGTTTCTGTTAAGCTCTTTTATGACTCCTAAAACAATGAAAAGATCGCTGAGCAATCTTGCTTCCTTTCATGCTTGTTAAAGTACCTGAAAAGGCGTCTATCTGGTATAAGTTTAACCCTTTTCCGGACCTGGTAGACTAATTACGAAAAAGGAATACTCTAGTCACATCGGCTAGAAGAGTTCTTCATTGCATCCTTTTATGCTTCTTCGGGCATTGGAGACTAACACACGAAAAGCAACCCCCTGGAGTCTTCTTATCGCTTTCAGACTCTCTAAAATTGAAATCAACCACGAGCATGCACCGTCCTGGGCTCGTACAAATCCACACGATGGTACCATTCCATTATTTAAGAGTCTTCTTATCGCTTTCAGACTCCTTAAAATTGAAAGCAATCACGAGCATGAATTGTCCTGGGCTTGTATAAATCCACATGATAGTACCATTTTACACACACTTCTTCTAGTTCCTAAACCCGTGAAGAAGTCCCCCTGTGCCTCTTGGCACTATGATCGATCATCTCGGCAGCGTCCCCAATCAGGTCGCCTTTGTTCAGAGTATTGTGCAGTCTCCTGCCATTTTACACCAGCTTGAGTATCACTCATCCCAGTCACTATCCTTGATCCATTACAGCTATGATCCCTTTCCCACCAGTCAGTTTCATATGCTGCCCGATCATCCCCACCATCATACTCTGAACAAAGGAAGTTTGAGTCCACCCACTCTACTTTCCCAGTTATCCCCCACAATATGACAGTCCTACCATCAGTACTCTCACACTTCAGTTCTCCACCTCGCGCTCCTATCAAGGAAACATAATTTCCTTGCTAGTTGCAGGTCTCCCTCTGTCGACGACAGCCCCTCTATTCCAGAGGATAGACCCAGAGGTCCCTGCGCCTTGGACCCATCACCATTTGTGGTGAGTGCCTACGGACCATTTTGAGAGGAGTCATCATTGCCTCTCTGAGTGGTTGTTTCTCACATGCTCACCTTTAACACCTTGATCGCATCGTTGAGAATCGCGCAGGGTTTATATCCCTTCAGTTATTGGTCGAAGACCCCGGATTTCCCCCGACTCTAGCACATTGGTGAGTCACTTCGGAACACCCAGTTATATGTTCCTGTGGATGTCCGGGTTGCGTTGGCGATTGTATTCAGAAGCCATCCAGTTATATGCTTCCTTGAGTACCTAGTTCAGTTCCACTTCAGTGTACCATTGAGGATATGACTCCCCGTCACTATGATCCAGCAACTCATCAGTTCCTCTGGTACCCCACTCAGCAGCACTGTTGTTATTCTAGTATATCAGTTCTTCAGCTCATACATGGTCAACCCAGCAGTATGTCCCAGATTTGTGTCCCCTGTGGACCCTTATGATGTACACAGTGGTTCTCTATGTATCTTATAGGTCCTCCTTTTCAGGCCTCACGGTTGTTTTTTATGTATCTTGATACAAGCATGGGTATGCCCGCCTCATCCATATATTGAGATTCTTCCTCATTCCTTATTTGAGGCCATGCATATTTCAGGTCCCCATGTTTTGGCCCCATTGTTATTGTTGTTCTATATCTTGATACGAGCATGGGAATGCCCGCCTCGTCCATATGTTCAGATTATTCCTCATTCATTACTGAGGTCATGTACTCTCAGTTTTTGTAGTTTGTTCGGGACCGTTGTTCTGGGCTCTAGTTCATTTCTTCTCTTCTCCACATCCTAGGAAAACCATATAAGACTTATGATGTCTATCGGCCATACGATGAGCTCCTGCCCTCACACATCAGGGGGCAATCTGTTAACACCCAAAAAGTGCTCACTACCAAATCTACCCCATTGCATGACTCATTTGTCCAGATTTCCTACCATATTTGCTCCCAAAACCTTAAAATCCCATTAAAAAGCCTCCAAAAGGCCACAAAACCATTAAAAAATCCTCCAAAAGGCCAAAAAACCCCTTTCCCCCCCCCAAATAATCCAAAATTCCTCCAAAATAGCAAAAACCCTCTAAAAAGGGAATAAAAAATACAAAAAGAGGAAAAAGAGGGAAAAAGGAGGCAAAAACCCTATACAACTGACCTAAACCATATGGTGCCCAAAACCATGGGCCAACACTCCACCACTAAAAACCTATAAATAGGTGATGGAGGCCCCTCATTTCATATCCACAGTCAACCACACCCTTACTCTGCCAAAATCACTCCTGAAACCCTAGCTCACCCTTGAGCTACTTTCACATTTGAGTGCCCCTTTGGCCCATTTCCAAATCCCTTTGGAGAAAGAGAAAGGAGCAAAACTGGAAGCTTGGAAGCAACCCTCTTGGACTGCTGCAAAGGCTTCACCAACCTTCACATTGGAGGTATAATCAATACAAAAACCATTTTTATTATCTTGTCTTTTTTGTTTTATGCACATGTTTAGAATAGTTACTATTTTACTATACTGTCTTTCATTTATTGTTTTTCTGAACTGCTACTAAGGAGTCCCTTCTCCTTAGTAGGTGCTCATTTGCACAAGCTAGGGTGAAAACCCTAGCTACACACACACAACACAAGGAATCCCCCCTTCTCTGCTGCAGAGTCCCTTAGGGCCCCTTCCCTCCATTTCTCTTCAGGGTGGGCATAGAAAGGTCCAAAATGATGCTTTCATGAGACTTTAGCCTTCACTGGGTTTATCAAGAAGACCCAACCTCTGTCTTCTCTTCTTCTCAGTTATTATAGATGGGATATTCTTAGGGTTGCGGCCAAAGCTCTATATCGCAACTTAGTTCTTCTACTCTCAGATCAAGGTCTTCTCACACTCTGGAATTTACCCTAGGGTTTGGTCCATGGATTTCCCAGCCAATTCTACTTCCCACGCAGGTTTTATTGTGCATTATTGGCTCTGTAATTCGTGACTTACTCAAAGTCACAATTTTCTTTCCTTCTTTTTTCCAAAAGTCCTGGCCTCTTCGTCTCTTTGCATTTTTATTGAGGGTTCCCCCCCTTCAATTTTCCTTTCACCTCCAGTTTCTTGGGCGTTTTGGCCATTATGTCATGTGGCTTCTTCCAGAATTGGGACCCTTCCTCTTCCTTCACGGTTGGGATGTGTATGCATGAAAATGATTCTTTTTGTCCACGATCCCACAACCCCCTCACCTCTCCCTAGTGGATACACATGGCCCCTTCTCATTGGTTGCTTCCATAGCCAGTTTTTTTGTATTTTTATTGCAGCATAATGATTTATTTACAGTATTTTTTTTTACAATTTTCCCATGGATTAATGGCAGATGGCTAACACAATATCAAATAATTTCCCTTCTAATAAAATCCGAGCATCCAATAGATGGGCCTTTTCCTTGAGCTCCATGCTATGGAAAACATACATCGCATGTATACATTATTTATATTAAAATCCAAAATACCCTAAGGGTCAAAATGGGGGTATTACAGGGCATCTATTAACGCCTAAAAGTCACACACATGCAACATTTCAACGATTCATCTAGTAAAGTGTCATCAACATAAAGAATGCATCTCACCACATGAATCCTCAACAGATGTAGAAAACAACATGAGTCCACAAGTGCCAAGAAACAATCAAAACAAGGGTTAGCATGGGTATTACACAGTTGACCCACGCTATAGCGCAGGTTACCTGAACAATGCCCATGCTACACCCACGTGTATTTTCCTTCGATAACCGCACTACTGTCAAAGTGGTGGGATCACTCATGCCCAACAGCGCATTAAAGACTCAATTCTCCCCAAGGATTAAAATTCAGCTCCTCACAGACTTGGGGTCATTAATCATCCCCCCTTGTATACTTTTGAATTAGTTCATGAAAGAGGAGAGTTCGCATTTGGATCTAGTTGTTCAATGGCCACCTCTTGGACTAGAAAAGGAAGCCATTGGAATGCATTTGGTAGAGATAAATTAGTGCAAGTTTATGCTGCTGGATTTTAGTTGGAGCTTCCTCATAGCCCACCATTTCCTACCATTGTGAGCACTCCCAAGCTTGCTTTTCACCTACTATCATGGGGAAAGTGTTTCTCTCCATTGTTATTCCATCACTTAGCATTTAGTCTGGACAGGAAAGGCCTCCCTAAGGGAGATTTTTGGCTTCCCTTGAAGCCTTCACCTCCTAGGTGTTGTACAACTATTCCATTGGGAAATACACGAGTGGTTTAGCATATCTTTGTTTATTGTTGGAGTTTGCATCTTTACCCCATCTCTTTCATTTTATTTTCATCAATATTTTTATGTTTGGATGTGGACTACACTAACAATCTCTTGCAGGATCACTTGGAGGAATACCAACCACTAAAAAGGGTATCCAAGGACTGATGCATTGCAACAACCTACAATGATTAGCCCCTCACCAAGTGGAAGAGTGCACTTGTGCAATTTTTTCCATAACACCCTTCCAAGGCTCCAACACAGGTCATCCAGGGAATCTCTATGTTGGAACTCTAGGGAACTCAACTATACTCGAGTATGGATCTAGACTCTAGCATGGGCGATATATATAGTCTACCATACGAGTAATAGTAACTTAGAGATGGTAGTTGATGATGGTTGAATGATGGAAAAGAAGAATCCCTGGTAGAATGAACTAGTTCTCATTTTATATGCATGCAGAGAAGTAACCAAGTGGCATGCAAGGCTAAGGAGAACTAGAAAAATGGAACTTATGGAAGGTTCAACTTTTCCCCCTTTAATCCCTAGGTTTAGGATAATTAAATTACAATAAGTCCAACTCACTTTTAATTAAAGAGGCTTTATAAAACATAGGATAAAAAGGAAAAATAAATATAGTGACTTAAATTATAAGTAACTCTGGTCGTCTCCCCTTAACCCCCTTCTCACTCTCCTTCTTGCGGAATTTCATCCCCTCGTCTCTTCTTCCTCCTCTTAGTCTGCAATAGCTGTGGTTTTTATATTAATATAAAATGTACATATTTACATCATATGGTCACACTAGACCATTCATGTCTAGCTTCTATCCATTTCATTAATATTTACATCATTACTTATTGAGGTAAAAAATGGGGTGTTATAATCCTTTAAGAATGTAGGGGCATGGGTACTGATATTTAATGGGGTATTAAACCACGAAAACCCATAAAGGTGGAGTACTACCACTAGGAAAACACAAAATCCAACTTGGATGGGTGAGGCAACTTTCCTAGGTGGGGGGAAATTGAAACTCATATTCAAGGGGTGTCAAACAAGGCTAATGCAACATAGGAGGAGGGGTATGATGTCAAATACTAGTTTATAAAAGTATATAGGAAGGGGTAGTACTAGGACTTGATGAAATGGTGGGAAAAAATGGATCCCACATGAAACATCTTCACATATGAAACATTTACAAAGTGTGAAAGTTCTCAATAAAACAATTCCAATGTGAAAATTGTGTAAAAAATGGACTTTGTAAGCTCTCGTATGGGCCAGAAGAACATTGAATCATTTACCCCTTTTATTGGATGGAAAATACCCTTTGATACTTCTACCCATAACAAAAAAATCTTCAATTTTAATGAATATTTCCTAGAGGGGATGATGGTCCCCGATGTTTTTTGGGATGATTTGCACCAGAGATTATATTTCCTTCCATGTAGCATCCTCATTAGATATAATTAGTACACTATCGAGTCTAAATAATTTATTCACAGAAAATTAGTTGATTATCTTAAGCACCCATTTATGCCCCAAACATAATTTTTTAGGTAAACATGGATGACATATTTAAAATGATCCTTGTATAATTTTTTGTCATTTGTGGCATCACATAAAACATTCTTTCTAGCATAACCTACATACCTAAGGATTTTACAACTTATAAATAGTTATTTCAAGAATTTTGTGATGTCTTTGCATGGTCCTATGTGATAATATATCTTCCACCCTCAAATTGTCGAACACCATATTGACATATGGCCTGATGCACCATGTATTCCAATAAAAATAAAGGTCTATTAACTCCAGAAGGTTGCGGTGATCAAGGTTGAACAAACTAATTTTTCTATGTGGGATTTGTTTATCCTATCACTTACACGTCATTGGTGTCTAATATTATCTTTGTAATCAATAAGTAAGGTACCATTTGAGTCTATACTAAGGTGTTGAATATGTCTCTACCATGTCCTTACAACTAGGATTGGATTCTTGGACAAATGTCATCCTAGAATTGAGGGGTCTATAATTATGGGGAGAGTTGGCTAATATTGCAATGATGGGGAGGGATATGATGGGTGGTGTTGGGAGACACATATTCCTCCTATGTGGACTAGGGAGGTGTAAAGAGGTTAGTATATCTACATATTCCTCCTATTAGGTAGTATATCTACTCCAAGAGCATTAAAGATTCTTTGATCAGGTATGAGACTAATTGGCTTAGAGGTATGCTCATGTTTATAAAGGGAATTTTAGGGGTTTTACTTGGGTGCAAAAGTAGTCTCCATCCCCTAGTGACATGATGAGGTTGTGATCTCAACTAGCAATACCCAAAGGAAATTTTCCCATTCCTTCATCAACCAAGTGATTGATGAGTGATCCATCCATCATATTTCCTTGATGAACAAGTTCTCCAATTACAACTAGATTCAGATCGACCAACACGATTCACTACACCATGGGGAAATTTCACTTAATGTGTTATGTCATCAAAACTTAAGAGCACTAAGGTAAACTATGTTCTATGGGTTCCATGACATGGTTCACAATATTCTTGCATATCTTGAAGATTGAATCACTATAACACAATAAAATTCTGTGTACTTATATGACCTAGGTGTCATTTTCCTTCAATGTTAACAATATCAAATATGGTTAAACCCTCTCAAGTATGTAATTTGTTTCGTGATTGAACACCTCCTTGGATTCATTGTCTCAACACAAGGAATTATCGACCCTTTGAAAGTCTATATGATCATGAAGTTACCTCCACTACATAACCTCTACCAACTTCAAAGTTTGCAAGACAAAGCAATTTTTTGTTAGTGCTTTGTGGCTAACCATGTTATGTGTGCTCATAGATTTTTACATTTTCAGCATAAATGCACTACTTTTTTTTGGGATGAGAAATCACATCAATCAATTGTTGACTCAAAGCATTCTATCACTATAACCCCTCAACAGTGCCCTAGGTGACTTTAATAAGGATTTCATCCTTTATATTTTATCTTTAGTCTTCATCATTGATGGCATATTGGTACAACAATGAGACACTGTATGCAAGCATATCATCTATTATGTTAGAAAGAACCTATTAGGTTTGACATTGAACTACACTCACAATGAGAAGTTTGCAATGGTCATGATTCATTCAGTCCAAAATATCTAACACTATATCCCCTTCACTGCACCAAATTTGTGGCAAATTCAAACCCAATGTAGTATATCTTGGGGAACCACCTAAGAAATGGTAAGTTTAATATTGTATAGTTTTCCTCTAGGAATGCAACCTTCATTTTGTCACTCCCTAAAGAAAAAGGATTTGGCCCTTATTGAGTTCATCACTAACCTCCCTATTGGAAAGCCAAACCACCCCTTAATGATGCCTTCCTTGATGATCCTCTCTTTATTTTGTCATCATATGACCCAAGGTTCAAGGAAATCTTGGTCTACCTTTGTTCCTAGAGTTTTAGACTACACCTCTCTCACAATGGTTGATAATGTATCCACCACTAGACTCATCGTTGCCTCCTTCTTAGTGATGTTCTCTATTATCAAGTAAATATAGCATTGATAGGAAAACCTTGTCTCTTTAGGGAACATTTATGGGTTAGAGTTCTAACTCACCATTTAGATACTATCACATTATGATACATGTTCCTAGAAGTCACAATTCCTATGCCAATAACTTAGAAAATCAAATATTGGATTGGAACATGTCACATTAAATGCATGCACAAAAGAATATATATATATATATATATATATATAACACATCATATTTTCCAAAACATTACAAGCATATAAATATGACACATCAAGTAAAACTACAAACCATAAACATCATCATGTATAAATAAAAACACCATAAATTTTGTACATCCAAGTCTATATCTTGAAAAATATAGACAAATAATAATAATAATTTAATTTTTAGGTCACAACCAAGCTAAACACCAAATTTGTGTATACATATACACTACAATACAAAAAAAGGGGAGTGCTTGGTCAATTTCAAACCTCCTACCCCTACGGTGGTGGCCAAATCCATAAAAGACAATGATTCTCTAGAAGAGGTGTCTTTATAGGCCTACATTGTGATAGGTTCCCCTCTCTCTCTAGTTCACCTTCACCACTCAACACAATATAAACCTCCACTTTTCTAGTACACTAACACAAGCATCAATGTATCAATCCTCTAAATTAATCTAGCTTACCTCAAGGAGCCCTTCAGTTAGCATATGCAACTTTCATTGGAGAGTATCCAATCATGCCACTAGTTCAACCTCATTTCTATCCCATTGGGCCTTCGATGCCAATCTAGACCTATCCTCTACAGTTTGTTACCTCTTGGCTCTCACCCCAGGTGATGAAGGAGGTGACGTTGGTAGTTAGATTGTGAGTCCCTAAATAATCACAAATTTTGAGATCACCTTCTTATGATTTGTAATCCTTATCTATTGATAAGGTGTCATCCCTATCCATTGATGAGTTATTAGTGAGATCTAAACCTAGAGGTGGTATAATCCATGTGATATAAATTGATATCGTTGGATGAATACATTAGTTGAGTATGGATAAAGGCCTTTCCTGCCAATTTCCTATGCCCACTCTATTACTTAACATGGTAATAGAGCAATGATAAAGACATGATTGTGTATACTAGAGCATCCTTGAGTCTTAAGGGCTTGATAAATCCATGGTATTTTTCCATGGGATATTTGATATTGTAGCTTCATGAGATGTTGGAAATATGAGTTGCTTAAGTTTTTGTCATTAGAATTAAAGTTCTTATAAAGAATTCGTAGTCATACCATTGAATAGAAATAAATGTGGACCCATGGATCTCATATATCATGGATCAAATCTATCCTACAACCCAAACTACAAATGGATCCAATCTATAAGTGATCTACATAGATCCAAGGAAAATACAATGAATAATTTTATCTTAATTTCATTTGAACCTTATTTTCAACTACTATATTTTATGTTCCAACGATTTTATGTTTCCCCACCATATAAATTTGAATCGAATTCTATACTGCTACAAGATTTTCATTTTCTAAGTGCTTTCATTGAAAAAACTATTTTTCATGTATGCATACTTTGAAGAAGAACCCTTCCATATGTATAAGTCAGTATTTTGGTGCCAAGATTTTCAATCTATTCCTTAAAAAGTTTCAAATATGGGTCTTGAAGAATATAACGAACAAAGTTCGTTACCAAATAAATATCCAGTGTAAATAACGTAGATAATGCATAAATGGAAAATATATAATAAATGTATAATGAGTAAGTGATTATTACAACACCATGTGATGGTTTACAAATATATGCATTGATTGGTCTCATATATGATAGGTCACGCATTTTCATTAGGTCATGCCTCTTAGTTAATATATATCCCTTAACTAATTAATATTATATTTTTTGTTTATTATTTTTTATTTATGTTATTATCAAACCATTATTTAATATTTGTATATATTATGTATATTACATTTCCTTCCCGACAAAAATGCTTTGTCCTCAAAGAATAATTATTGAAAAGCTTCCTTTTTAACTCTCATTCTGGCTCACAACATCTTCTCAAAATCTTATGTGCTTGTAACTGTTGGTTCTTCATGGGATGACCTGGGTTCGGAGTGGTTCTTATTGTAGACCCAACAAAATCCCCTTCACTGGCCCTTTTAGAATCAACCTACGAACAGGCTGAAGTCTCACCCGAAGCGAAGATGGGTGGTTACAGAATCAGGTTTCTGTAACCTTGGTGATGCGCGGTTGTGTTATGTGAGCTTATTATGTGCGTCTTCTTAACATATCCTTAAAATAACAATACAAACATGTAACTGCGCACTCCGCAGTTATCAACAACCCACATACTTCGCTGAATCATTGTTATCTTTACTCTTATGACTATGCATTCATCATAATTAACATGAATTCGCAACCTTCATACATGTGTGTTCCGCTTACTTAACATAACATTCTCATCCACATACATATAAAAGCAAATACATAAGTATAATCATACATGAACACAAAGCATAACATATATTCATGCACATAAATAGATATTTACATGGTTCACCCCCCAGATGGGAGCTACATCCACGAGAACTGTTATTATATTACTTGGAAGGGGTAACCGTTCCAGTTTGCGCACTCAGCTGCAGACTCTTCTCTACAATAGATCTATGTGCTCTCAACTGTAGAGTCTTTTCTTCTCTTAGATATCTCTTAGTCTAGATCTAACCCTCTCATTCTCTTACAATCACCAACCCTTCCTTATACAAAATTTCCCTTTATATAGATTGTGCCCGAAGGTCACATCTTTACAATAACTATAAGTCAACCCCCATAGTACCCTTAAACCCAAAATGGCATGGTTCTCATGTTGAACATGCTTTGCCTTAACTTCGTTGGAGCTCTGTTGTCCTTTTGTGCCACTTCCACTGACTCTGACGCTTCTTTTGACATTCGTAGTTCTGACCGCGTGGATATGACTCTATAGTGGCGCGTCCTTTGTACGATTCTGCTTCTTTACTCTCTGATTCTGTAGCTGATAGTTTGTCACTTCATCCATAACTGCTCCAAATACCACTGGTCATCCTTTGTACTTTATCTTTACTAAGGGGACAGGTCCTTTCCTGTCAAATTCGCTTCGCTCCATACCCTGCTCCCGGGAATTGGAGATTTGCTTATCCAAAAAATGGTCAATGTTAGGCCTTTCCTAACTGTACCTTTGTCATCAAAACTTCTTGCACTTGGAATGCGCCCAACAGGCCCCTAACACTTACTTGTGGCTCTCCCTCAAGCCACTTTCACTGGGCTGCTTCGACTGCGCATCCCTTGGGATGTTTGACTTCACAGCAAATTCCTGAAAAGTTGCGCTCAACTTCGGAACTGCTTCCTTAGTCTCTTTCTTAAACTCCTTAATCATTTCAAGCATCATCTCGGATAGAGGTTCTTGCATTTTCTCCTTCACTGTATTCTCTATTGTGTGGAGTTCTTGCAGTTTCTCTTCAATTTACTCAGAGATTTCCAGTGCCTCTTCTTGCATTGGATGCAACTTCAACGAAGTTTCAGCTTCCTTCACCCTTAGCGCTTTCAGCTCCTTCTGAAGCTCTTTCGTCTCCGCAAACTTATGGATCCTTTTCCTTGGTGGAAAATCCTTCATGGCCGTGTTCACAAAATCAAGGTATTTCTTCCTTTGTTGAACTTCATCTTGAAGTTACTGTAATTCAGCGTCTTCTTGTAGCATAGCCCATACCTTGGTGACTTCTTCAAGTAGGTCCTGCCATCTCACCACTTCTGCGGAGATGTTTTCTGTCGATGCCTTCCACTCTTCAGCTCTTGCTTCTTTCACATATTGCGGAGTGCTAGGTTGCTGAAGAGACTCTAAGTAAAAAATCCTCCCCTGGTATTCAATCTCCATATCCTCCATCTTTTCTTTGAGATTGTCCACAGTAGTACCAATCTTCAGAATGGTTGCTTCTACTTCAGGCTCTTCTATGCAGTCTGGGATCTTCGCCTAGACTTCAGCGATGGCTTTCTTCAGCTTTTTCTGCTTTTCTTGTGCATATGCTAACTAATTTGTCTTTAGTGTGCATTCATCCTTCAGCTCCTTGTAGCTATCTTCCAGCTTCAGATGTTGGTTATAAGAGACCATGTCTCTATCTCTGATCTCTTCCACAACCTGCAAATGCAGATTATGCAATCCATCGATGGGAAACATCCCAATGTTAATGTCCAGATATGCGAGCTTCTTCGCACCTTCGGTAAGCTCATCATTCAGGAATATGACATTCTTCAGCTTGAAGCTCGCACCTTCGGTAAGCTCATCATTCAGGAATATGACATTCTTCAACTCTATTCTGACTAGCCGAGGTATCATCTTCAAGGAAGGCTCCTTTCTTTTCCTTTGGCTTGACTCGCTTGTCCTATCTTCAGAATCTGATTCCCTGACTAAGTCTCGCTGGACTTGTTCAACTCTTGCTACCAGACTCTTCAGTTTTGCGAGGCTCTCCATCATGCCCGCTTGGACTTCTTATTTTTTGTTGTCCTTTAATGCAATTGTCTCTTCAATATGCTCATTTACTTGAGTTGCGATGCAATCATAATTGTTACAATGTATTTTTCCACCTTGTGAGCATCAACATTTATTGGCCTTCAGTATCCATTGTATTGACTAAGATCCATTATTTTCCCTTTAGGAACCAAGTTTCCCTATTTTTGTTCCTATACGCTTGATGTTCCATTATAGCCAGCGTACACACAAGCTGCACCTAATTAGCCCGCGCACATTGAGTTACATGCTAAAAAACAGTAAAAACTCTATTTTTACTCCCAAAAAGCGATCTTAGGGTGACCTTTGACCCTCCATATACCTCGAAACGACTCGATTTGACCTTTCACTTACCTTTGGAAGGCTATATATTGAGCTCTTATGGTGTATGGAAGGGAGGATAAGGAGAGAGCAACATAAATCTAGTGGATTTTTGTCGTGACTTGAGTATACACTCATTGATCCTTGCTGTTGTGAACTTCTTATGTTCACCTCCCAAACTCCTTTCATAGTTTGAGTTTGCCATTGCATCGGGGATTGAAGTGGTGGAGGCACAAGTGGAGAGACTTAGTTCTTGGTTTAGATTGGTTGCTGACAAGAGGTTGTATCATTTACTTCTTGTTATTATTAATGGAAATACTCATTTTCCCGTCCAATTGATGTTGTGAATGTTGTTTAAATTACATTGGGTTACATTTGCTTATTATATCATGGACCATGCTATTGATTATGCTAATGTATTTCACATATTATATGCACTTGCTTGTATTTGTTGTTGAGACTAATATGTAGGTTCAAGTGTAGAGGTTGAAAGCTCAACGGGGATCTAATTCGAACATCCAGTTGAAGGTTGGTCTTTTCTCCATTATCTTAGCATTATCATTTATATAGCATTGTTTTGAGAATTGAGTAGTAGTCTAGCAGTCATCTGTTTGTTGTGGTATGCCCCATTCCATAGGAAGTTTTTATCCGTAACAATAATGGTCATCGTGTAACCACGCATCGAGCGGAGCCTTATTTTCCTTATGTTTCTTCCTTTGCGTTCCTTCCAGCACGGTTGTGCCAGGATTCTTCCTTTTCTCTCTAGCTGGAAAATCAACATCTTGTTGTTGTTCTTCTTCTGGATATTGGCCCGGATCTTGAGTACTGGTTGGGTCATCCTCTGCGTTCTGTGTATTTTCAGCTTTGATATCCTTTGATGTTGTGATGAGCGTCTCTGGTGCATCGATCTTCCAATCCGGTTGCCAATATTCCATGATAAGATCAATTTTCTGCACATCCAGTTGATATAGTCCTTCAAACCATTCAAGATTCTTTAGTTGTGTATCGGCTGAATGTAAATGAAATGAAGTCCGGCTTTGAATGTCAAATTTTGAATGTAGGCAGTTGTTACTTCTTTGGTAATGCGTGGAGTCCTCTGGAAAACTTTGTATAACTGCTCATAGTATGTAAACAATTGTATTTTGTTTAGATTTTGTCTGTTCGACTTTGATTTTTCCCACATGTTCGCAAACCTGGGTCCTTGGCAATCTCCAATCAGTACCGGTACATTCTGTTGATACTTAGGCTCTTTCCAGCCTACGAATGCGATCAATACTAACAACCAACTATAATGGAACGGATGTACACCATCTTATGTATCTCTAACATCATCTAGGAATTCGTTTAGTAGATAGCTTTCCCAGTTATATTGGAGTCCATCCTTGGCCTTCGCAGCTAAAGATATCGTAGCGGCTGACACCTTGTTCGGTCCACATTTCCTTAGTATTTTCCTTTGAGCAATTGAACTGTGAACCACGCAGCTTGATCCTTGATTACATTTTTTGTATATACACGGTTTCCCTTGAGAAGACCAAATTCGCTCTTCATTCTCTTAGCAATCTCTTTGTCCTTTTTCTTGCCTACGAACTCAACTGCGGGATAAACACCTCTCTTGCTCAAGTGCATGATTCGGTAGATGAGATCTATGTTGATGTCGATCTTGCGGTCTAGCCACAAGTATCCCTAGTGTGTACATGAAAGCAGTGTGCGCACAACCGTTGTGATCTATGGGATCTTGTCAAAGTGCGGAATGCGCAACAAATTCAACAACCTTGATTGTTGCAACGTCGCAATCCAATCTTGCGCTTGAATGGTTGTCTGTTTGCTGGCTTCATCATTTTGTCTACACATGTACTGGTCCGGTTGAAAATGTAGGTACTTTGTATCTTGCAACAATTCATGATCGACGAATTTTCACTCTAGAATCCTACCAAGCTAATTCTCCTTAATGCGCACATGACTCGACATGGGTGGTAGCGGAATCTCATACTGCAGATGGGCCTATCATGAGGTTTTTCTAGTTGAAATGGATTCAGAATACTCGTAGCCTTCGACTTTTCTTGCTCAGTAGCCTTCTGCTTATCTTTCTGCTTCGGCTCTTGTACATTCTGCGGTGAATTTCTAGATGACCCACCTCGCTTTGTGACTGCTTTCTTCACTGGTGTCTTCATAAATCCTTCCAAACTAGAATGTTGGAATTATCTTAATATTTCCTCTAGGATAGATTTCTCATACATGCACTATTGGGTTACTCTTTCTCTTGACTGGTAAAAACTTGGAAATTACAGGCAATAAAAATTAAAATTCGCGGTAAAACCGGTAACGATGCGCTCTTTACTATTTATAGGCACAGAGAAACTAAGGAGCGCCCAAAAATGGATAAATTAGCATTAAATTCCATGTCCATTGGCCAAATATTTCTTAGATATTGGTCCTTTCCCTTCATTTAATGTGTCTTCAATGGATGAATATGCCTTAAAAGTGGAAACATCTGATTCCCGAAAGTACTATACAACGACTACTTTTCGACCAAAAACTGTAACGGCTAGTTATATTTACTTCGCTGACGGTTAGGTGAATGGAGAACTTCACTACGCATTTCCTTCTTTCAAATTGAAATTCACATCTCGACTCCCTTATTTTACTTCACAGTTTTAGCTTGCTATCTGTGCTTTGCATCTTTCTTCCCATATTGTAAAACTGCACATTTTAACAAAACTGTGTGCAGACTCTGTTCTCTATTTTAGTGTCCAATTTCAACTACAATTGACACTTAAAACATTTTATCATTGCTTAACTGATACCTGGAGGAGTAGGGCCATCCTTGTAAGGCTTTAGTATACTCGCATTAACAAGTCCTTGCAAATTTTCTCCAAGTAGTGTGGCTAGCTGAATTGCGCCACCATTAGTGACATGCTTAACAATGTATGGTCCTAACCAATGCATTTTGAATTTTCCAGGAAATTTCATGAATTTTCTATCATAGGGGAGGACAAGGTCTCCTACCTGGAATAATTTATTCTTGATGTGTCTATCATGCCATACATTTTCTCTGTCTTTCTTCACTTGTTGGTGAAAACCCGCAATGAAGCGATCTTCCTCCAATCCAACCAACTGTAGTAGTCTTCCATCCATTGTCTGATCATCAGCCATATCTGTGAATGTTGTAATTCTCAAACTCGGTACTATGTATTCCATGGGCATGACAGCTTCATGTCCATATGCTAATCTAAAAGGTGTATGACCTGTGAACTTCTTACAAGTTTTTCTATATGCCCATAATACTGTTTGTATTCTAAGATCCCAATCATCCCTATTTGTATTGCATACCTTGGTCAATGTATTCTCCAATACTTTATTAAAGGCTTCTATAGTGCCACTAGCTTGTGGATGATATGGTGTGCGCTTTTGATGGTGGATCTGAAATTCTTCTGTCATGGCTTCAATAGTTCTATTCAGGAAATGGGTTCCTTGATCACTCATTAGAATCTTTGGACATCCAAACCTTGTCAAAATGTTCTAAAAAATGAACTGTGCGGTAGTAACTGCGCTACAGTACTTCACTGGTTTTGCCTTTGCCCATCTAGTTAGATAATCTATACCTGTGATGATATATCATGAACTAGTTCGCTTCCCTGGTGGGTTAATAGGTTCCATGAAATCGATATCCCATTTATTAAAGGCTTGCAGTGTCAGTTGTGGCATCAATGGCATCTCATCTATACGAGATGGATTTCCTGTTCTTTGGCATACATTGCACTTTCGACAATGCTCTTTTGAGTCTTTGTGTATCATAGGCCACCATAGTCCCGATCTCAAAATTTTCTACGCAGTAGCTCTTCCTGCATAGTGTCCTCTAGATACACCTGAATGTGCTTCAACCAGTATAATAGGTCTTTCATGTTCTAGTATGCATCTTCGCAGTATTTCGTCTGGTCCCAATTTGTATAATTGTCTTGCAATTATAGTAAAGTCAGTTGCTCTTACCAATAATTGCTTCTTCTAATGCGTAGTAAATTCTGTAGGTGCCAATCCTGTAGTCAAAAGTTCTACAATATCTCTGAAATAGTCATCTTCTATATGGATAGAAAACAACTGCACATCTAGTAGATTATCCTTCAAGTTACTAGGTTCTTCACCTGACTCAATTCGTGAAATATGGTTAGGTCCCGCGTTCAATATTCTTGGTTTCACAATGATTTCAAAATCATATTCCTAAAACAACAACAGTCATTTGCATATTCTTCCCCCTAACACTGGTTTATTGACCAAGTACTTCAAATCTGAAAGGTCAGTAAACATACAAAAATGCAAACCTAGTAGATAGTGTCTAAACTTTTGCAATGCATATACCATACCTATGCCTTCTCTTTCTGTTGTAGTATAATTCTTTTCTGCTGAAGATAGCTTTCTGCTTGAAAATGTGATGGTATGATCGATGCCTCCTGTTAGAAAAATAGGATCGCAGAGCAATAAAAATAAACAGAAATGAAAATATAATCACACATACACATTACAAGAGAGATACATATATATCGTGGTTCACCCCAAAATGGGCTACGTCCACACTGAAGTAGCCAGTCCTTATTATTATACCGTCCAACAAAGTGAAGGGATACAACCTACAACACAACCGCTGCACTTCCTCTTCACTGTCTCACAGTCTCTCTTCCTGATCTCAGAGATCTTTACAATGCATAAAACCTAATACATCAACCCTAGCCGTGTTACAATGTCTTTCTTTGATAAGGGAAACACAATGGGAAAATACCACGGGTTACCCAAAACCATGGCCCCGAAAAATGTTGGTGAAAACTGTTACAATGTCTTTCTTTTATGAGTGTACAATCCTCTGAGGTGCACGATTGAGACAATATCATCTATGAGACTGGAAGATCTGGCTCCACAACCAACAATATCCCACTTGGAGACTGATCGCAACAACTCCACCGCTATTGTACTTGTTGGACCTTGGACTTGGAAACTTTCTCATCTTCACCTTCATGCTAGAAGGCCAACTAAAATCCAGCAGGAACAAAGTTTCTCTCTAGTCACTACCTTTGTGAACATGTCTGTAGGATTCTAGCTAGTATGTATCTTTTCCAGCTTCAACAACTCATCTTCCAGAATAGAGGGTATGAAATGGTACTTGAGTTGTATATGTTTAGTCCTGGAATGGAATGCTGAGTTCTTTGCAAGACTAATGGCACTCTGGCTATCACTATACAACCTGCTATCCTTCTGCTTCTTACCCACTTCCTCCATAAACCTCTGCAACCAAATCATCTGTTTACTAGCCTTTGTAACAGCAACATACTCTGATTCCGTTATTGAAAGTGAAACAACCTTATGCAGTCTCAAAATCCAACTTACTGTTGTTCCACCTACAGTAAACACATACC
This sequence comes from Larix kaempferi, assembly GCA_027924585.1. NCBI lineage: Eukaryota > Viridiplantae > Streptophyta > Pinopsida > Pinales > Pinaceae > Larix > Larix kaempferi. Next base: position 17,878,367 of record BSBM01000007.1, on the reverse strand, counting down.
TTGTGGTGCTCCTCCTGCTATCCTTGTCACCTGCCATATCTGCATCAACATATCCCTGTAGAATAGTGTCTGAACCTCCAAAACATAATGCCTGAGTGGTAGTAACTCTCAAATACCTGAGAATCCACTGTACTGCCTTCCAATGTTCTTTACCTGGATTGTTCATATATCTGCTCACAACTCCCACTGCATGTGCAATATCAGGTCTTGTGCACACCATGGCACACATCAAGCTGCCAACTGCTGATTGATAAGGAATCTTGCACATGTAATCTATCTCTTCCTGTGTCTTGGGACACATTTCCTTACTTAGAATGAAATGGATGGCCAAAGGTGTACTAAATGGTTTTGCATTTTGCATTCTGAACCTCTCCAACATCTTTTGTATGTACTCACTCCGAGACAATGTCAATTTGCGATTTTTCTTGTCTCTTGTTATTCTCATACCAAGGATTTGCTTTGCAGCACCCAAATCCTTCATCGCAAATGAATTATCTAGCTTCCTTTTGAGTACATTTATATCCTGCATGTTAGACCCTGCAACAAGCATGTCATCCACATACAATAACAAGATAATATATCTTTCATTGTCTAGCTTCTTGAAATAAACACGTTGGTCAGAATAACATCTGCTATAACCTTGTTCTGTCATAAACCTGTCAAATTTTAAATATCACTGCCTTGGAGATTGCTTCAAACCATACAAACTATTTTTCAACCTGCATACCAAGTTCTCCTTACCTTTGACCTCATACCCTTGTGGTTGTTGCATATATATCTCTTCCTCCAAATCCCCATGGATAAAGGTTGTTTTTACATATAACTGTTCAAGATGTAAATCTTTTACCACCACTAGACTTAAGATAGTCCTAATTGAAGTCATCTTAACAATAGGAGAAAATATTTCATCAAAATCTATACCTTTCTTCTGTGCAAACCCCTTTACAACAAGTCTAGATTTGTACCGCTTCTTGCCTCCTTCTTCTTCGTTCAACCTATAAATCCATTTGTTTTGCAATGATCTTTTACCATCAGGAAAATGAACCAAATCTCAAGTTTTGTTTCCTACAAATAATACATTAAAGGAGAGTATCGTTCAGGGAGTCTACTTAACCTGGTAGATCTTCTTGCAGTTGTAGGAGTTTCAGGTACTTGCTGTTGTTTTTTATTTTCTGGCACCTTTGGAACTTCATTTTCTTGAATTTCATCAAGTACTGTGTACTATGTGTTTTCCTTTTCCTGTTTCTTTCCCTACAACTGATCTTTATACATGACCTTTTCATTGAATATGACATCTCTACTTCTAATGATTTTGTGATTTTCATAATCCCATAAACGATAACCAAAATCATCAACCCCATATCCAATAAAGGTACATTTCTTGAATTTAGCTCCAAGCTTTGTTCTATTATCTTTATCAATATGGACAAATGCTTCACAACCAAATGTTCTCATAAATGAGTAGTTTACCTTTTTATCTGTCCACGCCTCCTCTGGAATACCACCATCCAAAGCATTTGAAGGTCCTCTGTTTATTAAATAAACAACAGTATTTACAGCATCCACCCAAAATTGTAAGGGCAACCCTGCATGCAGTCTCATACACCTTGCACGCTCCATGATTGTTCTATTCATCCTTTTTGACACACCATTTTCTTGTGGTGTTCCTAGGACTTTCTTCTCTCTACGAATCCCATGGTATGAACAGTAACTATCAAACTCCTTGCTCCAGTACTCACCTCCATTATCAGATCTAAGACACTTCAACCTTTTTCCTGTCTCATTCTCAACCAAAGCTTTCCACTTCTTAAAAGTAGCAAACACATCATATTTATGTCTAATGCAATAAACCCAAGTTTTCCTAGTTGCATCATCAATAAATGTAACATAATAATGAGAGCCACCAGGATATTTTACCTGAGCCGGTCCCCATACATCTGTATGCACAAGCTCTAACTTTTCATTCTTCTTCTGTTTCCCAACCTTGAGAAATCTGACTCTCTTCTGTTTTCCATAAACACAATTTTCACAGAATTCCAAACTTACCTGCTTCAAATCTGGCAGCAACTTCTTTGAGTGGAGAATCTGCATCCCCTTCTCATTCATGTGGCCAAGCCTATGATGCCACAATGCTGTATCTGTTCCTATGGAAGCTAAAGAGATAGAATGGTTAGTATTATGAGGACATAAATACAATGTACCTGCCCTGTCTCCTTTTTCTATCACCATTGATCCTTTAGTGATCTTCCAACACTTTTCTCCAAATGTAGATAGATAGTCGCCATCTCCCAACTGCCCTGTTGAGATCAGATTTCTTTTCATAGCAGGAATATGCCTAACATATTTTAACAACCAATCAGTTCCATTCTTAACTTTTATCCATACCTTGCCCATTCCAACAATTTTACATGACTCATCATCACCCAATAAAACATGTCCGAAATCACCTGGAACATAATCATGAAAATATTTCCTATGGGGTGTAGCATGACATGACGCCCCTGAATCTACTACCCAATAATCACTCGTATTATCTAATGCAAGAATCAAAGCATCTTGTAACACATCACCTGCTACATTTGCTTCCTGGGTAGTTTCCTTATGTCCATCTCCTTTCTTCTTTATCTGCAGTATTTATTCAGATGTCCTTTCTTTCCATAGTTCCAGCACTCTATTTTTCCCAGTCTGGACTTGGATCTGCCCTTTTTAGAGTTGCTGCGATTACCTTGGCTCTTTCCTCTCTCCTTTTGTCTTCCCTTGCTCTCTATGGTCAACGCATTACCAGATGTCTCATCTGTGCTTTTTCTTCGCATTTCTTCGCTAAGAATAACACCAATAACATCATCAAATTTCAAGGTGTTTGAACCAGAGACAGAGTTACTTATAGCCATGACCAAGCTATTCCAGCTTCCTGGCAATGGACACAAGATTAGAAGAGCCCTAACCTCATCATCGAAGTTCACACTTACAGAACTTAGTTGATTTGTAACCGTATTAAAATCATTTAAATGATCAATAACAGATCCACCTTCGGACGTCTTCATATTAAATAAACGCTTCATTAGAAATACCTTGTTGGAGGTTGAGGGTTTTTCATACAGCTTACCCAGTGCGCTCATCAAACCCTCTGTTGTAATTTCTTTTGAGATATTGAAATCCACCGATGAATCCAGGCTTAGCCGTATTGTTCCCAGATCCTTTCTGTCAAGAACCTCCCATTCTTCGTCCTTCATAGCCACTGGATGCTTTGTTCTTCCTCCCAACGGTAGGAATAGATCCTTCTTGTACAGATAGTCTTCCATTTGCATCTTCCATAACTGGAATTTTTGGACATTAAACTTCTCGACCTTAAAATTTCCTTCTTCCGTCATTGCTCCCACTCAAACCAGAAACCCTAACTTCCTGCGGGTTTATTTGCCAAATAGACCTTTGGCTTTGATATCAATTGTTAGAAAAACAGGATCACAGAGCAATAACAATAAATAGAAATGCAAATATAATCACACATACACATTACAAGAGAGACACAGATATATCGTGGTTCACCCCAAAATGGGCTACGTCCACACTGAAGTTGCCAGTCCTTATTATTATACTGTCTAGCAAAGTGAAGGGATACAACCTGCAGCACAACCGCTGCACTTCCTCTTACTGTCTCACAGTCTCTCTTCTCGATCTCAGAGATATTTACAATGCATAAATCCTAATACATCAACCCTAGCTGTGTTACAATGTCTTTCTTTTATAAGGGAAATACAATGGGAAAATACCACGGGTTAGCCAAAACCATGAGCCCCAAAACTGTTGGCGAAAACAACCCCAAATTTTTTTCTCGGGGGCGTTTCTCCCAAACCCCCATTTCTCGGGGGCGCTGCCCCCCCACCCACGTAACTTGGGGGCGTTGCCCCCAAATCCCAACGTAGGGGAATGAAAGTCCTTTGAGGTGCACAACTGGGACAATATCATCTGAGACTGGAAGATCTGGATCCACAACCAACACCTCCCTCACTTGGTTGCGCTAATACAATGCCAACTGATATAGATGAAGCATCTACATGTACATGAACTGGTTTATTCCAGTCAAGAAAGATGAGAATAGGCAATGTAACCATTTTCTCTTTCAATGTGTCCAATACTTTTTGACAATCTTCAGTCCAATTGTACTTTGCTTCTTTCTTCAACAGTTTCTCCATAGGCATAGTGATTTGCACATATCCTTTAATGAATTTTCTATAGTATCATGTGTTCCCCAATGTAGTGCATATATGTTTAACTGAATTAGGTTCTGGAAGGTTTACTATGATTGTTATCTTTGCTAGATCAACCATCAATCCTTTCTTACATACTATGTGTCCCAATAAAATACCATAGGGAACACAGAAGACACACTTCTTTAGGTTCAAGGAAATCTGATACTGTCTACATTTTTCTAACATCATTCTTAAGTTCGCATGATAGTTCTTCAAAAGGCCGAATACTGTGCAGTCATCAAAGTAAAATTCTAATAATTTATGAATATAATCCTTAAATGCACCTACAACAACTCTTGAAAAGATAGCATAACAGTGTACTAATATGATCCACATTCAGTAGCAAATGTAGTCTTGTGTCTGTCTTCTATAGCAATTTTGATATGATGATATCCAGAAAATCCATTAGTGAAAGAGTATGTCTCTTGTCCACCTACATTATCTAGCACTTCGTCTGTGAATGGAGTAGGAAATGGGTCAGTAGAGATGCATCATTCAATTTCCTGAGGTCCACACAAATTCTGATTTCACCTTTAGCTTTCTTGTAATGAATTACCATGGGACTTATCCATTCTGATTCTGCTACTGGTTCAATGATTCCTGTGTCAAGCATTTTATCAATTTCTACTTTTACTTTTTCTTTATATCTGGGATTCAATCTGTAAGGTCTTTGCTTAATAGGATTTGCATCAGACTTGAGAGGTATTTTCATAACTCCCAAGTCACCTAAAATGCCTTTCATTTTAGAAAACTTGGTAGGGAACAAATCTTGATATTTATGCGGTAGGTTTGCAATTTGTCCTACTGTTTCTTCACCCTAGTAGTCCCCAATAGAAGCAAACTTTGGTTAATCATTGGTACCAATATTGATCTTTTTGGTCTTCATAGGGTTACTTAGGTCTGGAATTTCTAAATTAGGTCCTTGTACATCGCGTTTTCCTTCAGACTTAGGTATATTCACATTGCGAGGATATTCATTTTCATCTTCATCTAGCATGAAGTTATAACATTCAAGGGCATGTTCCAACTGTATTTCCCAATCCTGTTGCTTATACATAGGTAATGGGACATCATTAAATATCTTATTTTTAATGATCTATAAAGCCTCATTGACACTCGGACAATCATCCTCAAAGATGAAAGTGGATTGAAAGTCGTTTATAATTATGTGCCAATATGTTGTACCTCTGCGAAGTTCTGCTTCTGTATACTAGTTCTTTGGTATTTGATCCAATGTGTGCACAAACATATGAACCCATTCTGTCTTTGGTATATGGATCCATGCTTTCAAGCAAAACTCTTTATGATCTCTAGGATCAGTCCGTCCATTTTATTTTTCTTGTACAATCTCATTTTTCTCTTCAAATTTTATTTCCATCATGTGCTTACATTCTTCCCATGTGTTCAGGTTCTCTTTATGCACAACCCACCATCTAGTAGGTGTAGCTCGCAATTCTATATCCAAAGATGCTAGCTTATATTCATCTAAAACTGATACTAAGTATTAATGAAGAAATGCGTAGATATTACCCAAACCATCATAAGTAGGAATTGGACTTACTTCTGTTCGAATCCAACTTAGTGACTTTTTTATCTCTGCACATCATCTTGCTGATACTTCATGCATTCGGCTCTGCCAGTTCTCCAGTCCTACATCTAATTCTGATACGCAAGAACTGTCGCATCTCCATCTCAATGTTCCATCATATGTGTGGTTAATGTAATCTGCATAATTTACTATCATATTGTAGATATTATCAAGTTATTGAGCTTTGCATTCTTCTCGTACTGGTTCAACATATCTAGTTCCTTGTGAAGGATCCAGGGGTGCGATGACTCTGATATCCGGTCCTTCAAATATTATTTGTTTTTTCTTTAGATTGATAATTGTGAGGTTATCAATTTCCCATTCAATCCCCAATAATGCAGGATAAGGATTAATGTCATCTATGATCTCAATGACCTCGAAGTCTTCTTTACTTCACACGCCATCAATGTCAACAAGAACGCTTGATAATATCCCAAAGGGTATAACCTTCTACTGCTTAGCTAATCTAAACTATATAGGAGACCGAGATAAATTTGGCTTCCACATATGTTCCCATGTTTGTTTTGTCAAGACATTCACCTCTGATCCTAGGTCGAGAATGACTTGGTTCATTTCAAAATCTTCGATCTGTGCATTTATCCTCATTTCTCTTCCTGTCCTTCTATGGTTCTTGATACGATGAACTACTCTATGTGCATCATTTACTCTATTATGTTGTTCGTAATGTCCCAATATGTTATGTAATTCTCCTAAGGCATTTCCTTGCCTTAGCAACTTTATCCAGCTCCGTAAAAACTACGTAATAGGGCTTGTCTGTTCTAGCGAAGTTTGTGATCCATCATACGGAATCGACATATCTAATACCGATGTCTGATCACTTTGCAATTGGATCCTTGTGGTCGGAGGTTTTGAGTCCTAAAATCCTTTTCTTGCTTCCATGAATACCTTTTTCTCCTAGTCAAGGTTGAATGCAGGCATTTTCCCAGTTGCTTTTCTTACCAAAGGTCCATCAGTAGGATTTGTTATGTTTATGTGATCTTCAGAAGTCGAAGCTTCATTTGTCCTGTCATTTCCTGTCACGGCTCCACTTCACGTCACAATATGGATGTTGCGATATTCGTTTCTTTTCTCAGCGGAGATCATCTGAATATTCTGGTTCTATCCTTATGGTATTTTCTCTTTCATTTTTCCTTGCAAAATGGGACATGCTTCAATGACATGGTCAAATGAATTACAGTACTTACAAGTAGTGCAAGGGTTATGACAGTCTCCTGCTAAATGTCCAGGTTGTGTGTAGTTATAACAGACAATCTGACCTCTTTCGCGTCCCTGGCCAGTGTTACGTCCTCTTCCTGTGAATCCACCACGTCCTCTATATGTTCCTTGATCATACTGGGCATTTTCATTATTGTGTTGTGTTTCTCCTTGGACTCTGTACACATGATGTTTTCTTTCTATCATGAGGTCATATGCTCTACATTTGGTATCATCATGGCCAATTGACTTACAAAATGTGCAGTACAGGTTCTTTGGTGTCTGTACATACTTTTGAAGTAGGTAACATTCCTCTAGGTGATGTCCTCTACATTGACAAATCTCACACTATGGTCCTTGTTGTTGATTCAATGGATTCAGTGCTCCACTAGCAATGTAATATCTGAATACAGGGAAGTGTTCCTTGGAATTTCCTTCTCCTTTACATTTAGTGCACCAAACCTCTTCTCTTATCTCTTTTCCTTTTTTCATATCGTGTATTTGTAATGTTAGGTTTGCTAGTTGTGTCTGTATCTGTACCATTCCTATGCTAGTCTCCCCTATGGGCGAATCTTCTAGCTTCATCGCAATTTCCAATGCTTTTGTTTGCGAGGTTACTTTCTGTTGCATCGGTGGTAATCTAATGTGGGGAAACAACGCAGCTATGAACCATTCTTGATGTTGTTTTGGTGGTATTTAAAAGCTAACGTGATCTAAGAAGGCTTTGAATTTTTTATCAAACTCCCACACAGTCTTATTAGGATTATGTTTGATTTATTTTAGCTCTGTAATGCACTGAGATTTTGACTTAGGTTTCTTAAATTCTCTAATAAGCGCATTTTTTATTTCCACTAGTGTTCTGCTCTTTCCAACATAATATTTCATGAACCATGTTAAATCTCTATCTATGAATGTAGTAACTAGCTGATCTTGTTTTATAGCATCATCATGTACTTGCTTAACGTTCTAGACAGCTTCGCAGAGAAACCAATGTTGCTCTGGATCTTCTAGATCGGTTCCTTTAAAAATAGGTAGCTTAATTTCATTTTTCATTCTTATTCTAGGAGGTGTAGTGTTTTGAGACGATGAAGGTATACCACTACTTGGTTGATTTTGAGTACTTGCTCCTGCAGTATTACTACTACTAGTGTTCTGCGAACTAGTAATATTTATTTCTTCAACTATGGGTTTCTTTGGAGTGATATGATGATAACCAATGCGTCTAGGTTCTGTTTCACAATCAGACTCAACTTGATATGAGTGTCTATCACTTCCTAACTTAGTTTCTAGGAATGTGCGAGGTTCAAATTCACGAGACCTATTTCTAGTGCTAACTTTATATCTTTTTCCACTACGCAAAATGCCAATATATTTTTCTGTGTCATTATCTGTGTTACTGAACATTACAGACTCAAACCATAGGAATATGATTTCATTCTTAAGACTCCTTTTTCAGCTAGTATCATTTTAATATATAAACTAAGGTTTTTTAGGTAGTTACCTCTAAATCCTTGGAGGAAATATCCTTCTATTGTGTTGTAATACTTCAACGTGTCCACAATGAATTATGTAACATAGCCTTACAGTAAGTTATCCAACCAAAATTCTACTGCTCTTGAAATCTGGTTGTCAATAACTTTAAGCCTCTGAATCAACTCTGGATTCCAAACTGTAGGTTCTCCACACTAAAAATAGTTTTTCCATTATTCTATACTCGATATCCACTCATGATGTAACTCAGTAGAAAAATATGTGAAGAAAATTTGATGCAGGTCAGTGAATATATACCTCTGCAACCATTGTTTTGTGGTGAGATGCGAATGTCTATTTTATTTCTATGCAAATTCAAGTTCTGTCTAGATTACCCAGTTTTGTATTTATGTCTACTCTAGATTCCACATCAACCTCGCATAACAAGTCTCAAGGAAACATAACCATTTGTTGCTCTTTCTTCTCTTCTAGGATGACACATCAACATCACAACGGAAACATTAGTTGGTTCGCTTCTTCTTCACATCCACATAATACATCACCTGTTCTAGTGTAGAAACATAACCATTTGTTGGTTCTTCAAGGGATGACCTGGGTTCGGCATAGTTCTTATTGTAGACCCAACAAAATCCCCTTCACTGGCCCTTTCGGAATCAACCCGCGAACAGGCTGAAGTCTCACCCGAAGCAAAGATGGGTGGTTATAGAATCAGGTTTATGTAACCTTGGTGATGCGCGGTTATGTTTTGCGAGCTTGTACATAACAATACAAACATGTAACTACGCACTCCATAGTTATCAACAACCTGCAGACTTCGCTAAATTGTTGTTATCTTTAATCTTATGACTACACATTCATCATACTTAACATGACTTTGCAACATTCATACATCTGTGTTTTACTTACTTAACATAACATTCCCATCCACATAAACATATATTTACGTGGTTCACCCCCCAGATGGGATTTTTGTCTACGAGAACTGTTATTATATTACTTGGAAGGGGTAACCATTCTAGTCTGCGCACTCAGCTGCAGTCTCTTCTCTACAATTGATCTATGCGCACTCAGTTGTAGATTCTTTTCCTCTCTTATATATCTCTCAGTCTAGATCTAACTCTCTCAGTCTCTTACAATCACCAACCCTTCCTTATACAAAATTTCCCTTTATATAGATTGTGCCCGAAGGTCACATCTTTACAATAACTATGGGCCAACCCCCATAGTACCCTTAAACCCAAAATGGCATGTTTCTCCTGTTCACCATGCTTTTCCTTAACTTCGTTGGACCTCTATAGTCCTTTTGCGCCGCTTCCTCTGACACTGACTCTTCTTCTAATAGTCGCAGTTCTGACTTTGCGGCTCTGACTCTACAATGGTGAGTCCTTTGCACCATTATGATTCTTTACTCTCTTCTTTTGTAGCTAATAGTTCGCAGCATCATCCATAACTTCTCCAACTACCACGGGTCATCTTTTGTACTTCGTCTTTACTAAGGGGATAGGTCCTTTCCTGTCAACTTCTCTTCGCTCCATACCCTGCTCCTGGGAATCATAGAGTTGCTTCTCCGAAAATTGGTCAATGTTAGGCCTCACCTAACTATACCTTTGTCATAAAAACTCTCTGCACTTGGGTTGTTCCCAATAGTAACTACAATGGTTGACGAAATGAGACAATATGAATTACAAATTCCCAAGTAAAATTGTTGCATTGATTGTGAATCGGTTCACCCCAAGTTGATCTTTAGTGGATTTTTTTTGTTGATCTATTATTGGGATAGAATTTCTGATTTTTTATTTCCACCCAACTTGTTGATTTTTTCTTTCTTCATTTCCACATTTGTAGTTTGTCTGTCTCAAAGAAAACAATTGTTTATCTATATTTTGATCTTGTTGTTGTTTATATCTATTCTTGTAATTTGGATGACAATAAGGCATCTTGATATTTTGTGATTATTGTTTGGAACAATATGCTCCTGGTGTTTGTGGCGATTTGTCAACATAACCATTCTTCTAATGTGAGCACCGACTAAATCTGTATTGGTCTCCTTCTATAAAGTTTGGATTTGTTCCTCTAATGATGTCACTATTTTGACGTGTTCAGTCATGGTTTCTTTATCGACCTTTTATTCCTTGTTGGTAATTTTCTCTACCCTTTCTTATAATGATTTTTTTTTCTTTAGCTTCTTAATTTTCATAAGTAAGCTTTGATTATGTTTTCATAAACATAAAAGTTCTTCTTTGTTCTCTAACTTTTCAACTTTGTTCTTAAGGTTGAGGTTTCTTGACTACATCTCTTTCATTTTTTTTTAATTTTCTCAAGCAACCTCTGATTAAGGTTCCTTAAAATAGAATCTTCTTGATCTTTTTCTGATAACTTCTTATTGAGTTCCTTTGTGAGATCTTGATTCTATTGTTCTAACTTCTGAAAACTCTGCTTCTTCTCCTTGTACTTCATAAGTAGTTTCTGATTATGATTTTATAAGCGAGTAATTTCTTCATCTTTTTGTAGCAAGCTTTTGTCAAATTTATTCTTGAGATTTGGAATTTGTTGTTCTAATATTTTATCATGTCATTTTTCTGTTCATCGTTCTACTTCATAATTTGCGAAGTAGATTCATGTGCATGTGCATTGTATATATTTTCCTTGGCAATGTGTAATTGTCTACAATTCTAACAATTGAAATATATATATATATATATTTTAATGGTTGAGATATACTTGTCCATATCCATTTTACAACAAGGAAATTTAGCCCCAAAGGTGGAATCATTTGTGGAACTCATAGTTCCTAGTTTACTTATTCTCCAACCCAATTCTTTAATTATAGATGCTTGAAGTGCAAGAAACTTGCTTCCACAATATGAGAAATACAAATAAACCCACTAAATTTTATGATAATTTTTTTTAGCTTCCACTTTTAATATTATTATCTTCTTCTATTTTTATACTTTAGTGAGACTTAGAGTAATAACCCTTTTGTTGGCTTGACTTAGGATTAGAATAAATTTAAATAACCTCTTTATACTTTTTACTTTGAACTTTAAATAATTCCTTCTATAAACTTTGAAACTTAGGTATTATAATAACTTTCTAAATCCTTTCACTCTCAAATTTATATTACTTTATGCTTTTGATATAATATCATCCCTTAAAAAAAGACTAAAGTGCCTCAACCGAATAGTCGTGTTTCTTGAAATGTGATATAAGTGGTCATGCCCTTTATACTTTTTATTGGTTTAAATGATAAATGATATAAATTTCTTTCAATATCCCCTTTTATTATTATATAAAGATACTTATTTATTATATCCTTCTTCCAAATACCGTCAATTATTAAAAAAAATCATTTGGATAATTGATGCAAGGCTGCCTCGTCGAAACAAGGTTCTTGCTTAACATTACACACGACACGACCACAATGTTCACACAAACAAGGTGTAAACCAAGATGCCAGAAGTGGCTTATATTACTTCTACCAATCGGTTACAATGCGGAATAACTGTAAATACAAATAACTAACTATCTGTCGGCCTCAGCCGTTACAATACAGAAGTAACTGTGGTGTGCTCTCTCAGTGTGTCGACCTCACCCTCTCCTGGTTCGCTGTTGAACTCTGAACTATGGCTCAATATTCTCTTCGGCTTTGCTTGACTCTCTAAAAATGCCAAGTCCCTCAACTGATCCCAACTTCTCTAGTCTTCTACTTTGTTGTTGCTATTCCCAATACCACTGCGATCCCCAAGACACGCATTCTCTGTCAGTCGATCCTTCCATGATCCTGCAAACTTGCAACCATTAGCGCTCGACCATGCTGCACAACCTCTTCCTGTGACGATATCTGTCATGTCTTCACCCACCGGCAATAACTGCCATTAACTTCCTTAGCAACCCAAAACTGTTGCCAAGTACTATCTTTGACTTCTACGCATCCCCCTGACATGCTACAGTCAACCATCACGTCGGCATACTGTCCCCCTGTCAGCTTCGACTCACTTATCATATTCACTCTGCTCTTAGGCTTCTCCATTTTGCCTCGTCCTCCTCGCTTGGCTCATGCCCAACCTGTCTATGTCGCGGTTCGACAACATGTCAGCCTTTCCACAACTTTGTGGCAACTTGTCTCCTATCGACACCCACATGTCGACTATCGACTGTCGTCTATCGACATTAACATGTTAACTCCTGAAATATTTCCTCCTCTTGAATGCTTCAACAACTTCTGCTCGACTTGTTGACTTCGACAACCAACATGCTCATCCACACCAGTGGTCATCGGCACTCCCTCTGGTCGGTCCCCTCATGTCAATCAACTTTGACTGATCTGCTCAGGCTTCAATTCTCCTAAAATCTTCTTTGAAAATCCATGTCGCCTCCTGTAACTCATCATCCTTCCATTGCACCAAGTATTCTTTCCTTCGTGGACTGCGCATATGCTTGACTTCATGTTCTTCCATTACTTATGCGATATCCGCCTTATGTTGATCTGGAATCTGCTCCGTCCATTCGATGTTCGACACTTCCACGCTTCCGCTTCTTGATACTTCTTTAAACTTGTATAGATCTGAGACATTGAACGTTGGTGAAATGCTCAAGTCATTCGGCAACTGCAACACATAAGCGTTGTCCGAAATCCTCCTTAAGATCTTACATGGTCCAATCTTCTTCAGCTTCAACCTCTTACATCTTCCTGTCGGAAATCTCTCCTTCCGCAAATGTGCATAGACCAAGTCTCCTTTGCTGAATGACTGTAGTCTCTTCTTCCTGTCGGCTCTCAACTTGTATGTTGCGTTGCTCCTTTCTATGTGCTTTTACACATCTTCATGAACTTTTTTCATGAGTTATGCGAATGATTCTGCATCCGTGCTTTTCCTGATTTCTGTCGGCAACTCGACCAAATCCACCACTCCATGTGGGCTTCTTCCTTGAATGATATGGAATGGGATCAAACATATCATCCGATTCATAGAATTGTTGTATGCAAACTCTTCTTGCACCAACACATTCTCCCACTGCTTGGGTTTGTCGGCTGTCAAACATCTCAGAAGGTTTCCCAAACTTCTGTTCACCACCTCAGTCTGTCCGTCTGTCTGCGGATGATATGCCGAGCTAAATTGTAAATTCATGTCCAGTATATTCCATAGGGTTCTCCAGAAATGCCCCATAAACTTAGTATCCCAATCCGACGTGATACTCTTCGGCAACCCATGCAATCTGACTACTTCCTTGAATAATAGTACAACAATTCCCGTGGCGTCACTTGTCTTCCGAGACGGAATAAAGTGTTCCATTTTTGAAAACTTGTCGACTACAACAAATATTGAGTCGCTCCCTTGCTGTGTCTTCGACAATCCTAGCAAAAACTCCATGCTCAGGTGCTCCCATGGGGTATTCGGTACCGAAAATGGTGTATACAACCCCGTGTTCTGACTTCTTCCTTTTTCCAATTGGAAAAATCTACAATGTCGAACCCACTTTCTGACATCTGTCGCCATCCCTAGCCAGTAATACTTTTCTTCAACCAATGCCTTAGTTTTGTCGATGCCAAAATGACCCTCTAATCCACCGCTATGCAACTCTCGGATTAGGTTCTCTCGCATTGATCCTCTGGGAATACACAACTATCATCCCTTGAATAGATATCCCTCTTGGATAAAATAATCAAAGTATGGAGTCCTGTCGACACTCCATGGTTCACGACAAGCCTCCCATACTTTCGCAAATACTTCGTCAGTCGCATACTCTGTCTTTACCGACTCTATTCCTGTTGCCTGGACTGTTGCAGTGTTCAACAATGTAACTCTTCTACTCAGTGCATCGAAAACCTTATTCGACTTGCCCGACCTATGTCACAACATGAATGTATATCCCTGTAGGAATTTGACCCATTTCATGTGCCGCTGATTTAACTTCGACTGAGTATTCAGATACCTCAGCACTTGGTGATCTGTGTACAACACAAATTCCTTGGGCAACAAATAATGCCTCCACTTCTTCAATGCTTGGACAATAGCATAGATCTCCTAGTCATAGAGTGAATATTTCTTCTTTGCATCATCCAACTTTTTGCTGAAGAATGAAATTGGCCAGCCCTCCTGGATCAACATCGCTCCAATTGCTATTCCACTTGCATCGCAATCGACCTGGAAAACTTTGTCGAAATCTGGGAGCGCTAACATTGGGCTCTCAGTGACCTTTTCCTTCAACTTGTCGAAAGCTCGCTGGGCTGCTTCCGTCCACTTGAAATCCCCCTTGCGCATGCATTCTGTCAACGGTGCGCAAATCCGACTAAATCCCCAAATGAACTTCCTGTAGAAAGTGGAAAGTCCATGGAAACTCCTCACTCCAGTTGCACTTGTCGGTTCAGGCCACTCCAATATTGCCTTCACCTTTTATGGGTCCATCACCAACCCTTTACCTGAGATAACGAATCCCAAGTATACCAGTTCTTCCTTCATGAAGAAACACTTTTGCAGGTTCACCATCAGCTTCTCTTCCTGTAACTTATGCAATACCTGTTGAATGTGCCCCAAATGTTATACCTTGGTTTGATTGAAAATCAGAATGTCGTCTAGATAGACTACAACAAACTTTCCCAAGAATGATTTCAGTACTTCATTCATCAATCACATGAATGTATTGGGTGCATTAGTCAACTCGAACGGCATGACTAACCACTCATACAACCCTTCCTTCGTCTTGAATGTTGTTTTCCATTCATCTCCTTCTCTAACCCGAATCTGGTGATAACCGCTCTTCAGGTCTATCTTCGTGAAGTACTTCGCTCCACTCAAACAATCCATCAAGTCGTCCATTCTCGGCAATGGAAACCAATACTTGATCATGATCTTGTTGATAGCTCTGGAGTCTGTACATGTCCTCCATTCTCCACCTTTCTTCGGTGCTAATACTGCTAGTACCGCGCACAGACTCATACTCTCTCTGATCAACCCTCTATCCAACAACTCTTGGACTTGTCGGTTGAGTTACTGAACTTCTGTCGGACTCATCCTATGCGGTGCCTTGTTTGGAAAACTCGACCCTGGAATCAAGTCAATCTGATGGGATATGCTCCTTGTCAGTGGCAATCCCGTCGGTGTCTCATCGACCACTACGCTGTGAAACTCTTCGAGCATCTTTCCGACTTTGACCAGAATTTTCCGCTCCATTGTTGCACTCTTGACACATGGTCCCTTCGAAATGATAGCATAACACCCCGACTGCTTTTCCTCCTACACAAGGAATTCTTTCGATGAACACATCAGCATGTGCTTCTCCCAAAAGTTGCTCTCGCCTTGCTTACCGTCGGCTTGCTCCTCTGGTTTTGGATTAAGATTCCTTTTCATGCCATTTTTCCACACTGTGACTGTGTTGGCTCGACCATCATAGATCATTTTACGATCATATTTCCATGGTATTCCTAACAATAGATAGCACGCGTCCACTGGGATTACGTCATACAGCACGCTTCCCTCTAACTTCCCAACCTTGAAGTTAATCAGGCACTGTCTGGTCACCTTCACATGGTGTCCTTTCTGCAACCATGAGATCTTGTAAGGGTGTGGATGTTCTTAACATCTCAACTTTGCTTTCTCAATCACCTCTATCGACACAATATTCTCAGTGCTTCTGCCATCAACTATGGTCTTGCAATGCCATTCACCGATTCGTACCTTCGTTCGAAAGATCGCCTTCCACTGTGCCGACTCTTGCTCGTCGCATCTGTTGTCCAGAACCAGTGTCTTGCTGACTGTCATGGCCCGACTTTTCTTCTTACCACCTCCACTGCTGTCGGATGCCGATTCTTCCCTCTCGTCGACTTGCTCATCCCTTCGACATCTGGGTTCCGACTCCTCTGCTGCATGTAGGTTCTTTGGGCATTCATATGCCCTTTGTCCCGCTCCACGACACTTGTAATAGATTATGGCTGGTCTGTTAGCTCCTTTTTTGTTGGATGGACCATTTCGACCATACACACCTCGACCGTGGTTCTCATGACCATCGCGTCGATTTTATTGCAATTTCTCCCTTGTCGATGTCCCTTCCACATGTCGACTATATTCAACAGTTTCCTTCCTGTAACCACTACTTTGGCCTTTCGCGATAACAGTTCTCGCACCCCGAACAATCGTCCTACCTTTGGTCGCTGCGGATTTCCTGGACAGTTTCTCTTCTACCTTCAGAGCTAACTGGTAGGCTTCATCCACTGCTCTGAATCTTGACATGCTCAATTAATCCTGAATGACATATTTCAAGCCATTCACATACCTAGCGACAGCTTCTTCTCCTTCGCCGGTCTGGCCCGACCTTATCGACAATCTCTAGAACTCTTCCTTGTACTCCTTCATGGTCATCTACTTTTGTCAAAAGTTCTGTAACTTGCTGAACAAGGAAATCACATAGTCTTTTGGCAAGAACTTTCCTTTCAGCTTGGTGACCATCCTATCCCAAGACTTGATTTTCTCCTTGCCCTTCTTGACTCTATTATCCTGTACATTGTCCCACCACAATGAGGCATGACCCTTCAACCTCAGACATACAGTCTTAACCCTTTTAGGATCCTCAATCTGCTCTACATCGAAGTACTTCTCCATTT
The DNA here is from genome assembly GCA_027924585.1 of Larix kaempferi. Lineage (NCBI taxonomy): Eukaryota > Viridiplantae > Streptophyta > Pinopsida > Pinales > Pinaceae > Larix > Larix kaempferi. The sequence continues at coordinate 17,861,227 of BSBM01000007.1, read as the reverse complement.
CTCTGAACTAGTCATTCAAGTCTTCTGGATTCAGACTTCCCTAGTAGCTACGAACGTCTATCTTTTCCTGACCTCTCATATCCGTCAGAATCTTGATGGGTTTTTCTTCTGGTTCATCTTCCGTCGCTTCTCGTGGTTCCACTTCTTCGACTTCCTCGTCGTTGTGGTCTAACGCATCAGGAATACAACCACGCCTTTGGCTCTCTTTGATCTCTACGACTTCATTTGTCAAAGTTTGCATTGTTCAAACGCACTCGTCAAACATCTCACGATCAACTGTGACTACTACGCCATGCTCTCTTCGTCCTCAGACATTAACGCCTCTACAAGCCATTTTCAACCTCTATTAAAACTCTCACTCATTCAATCACAACCGGACTTTCAACAAGTCGTGTACAACTCTACCCAATCTCAGTTGGAGTTGTTCAACACACTTGCAGGCTCAATATCAACTGACGTTCTTCTGCGCAGAGGGATCCACTTCCCGCTCTGATATAGCTATCCTTCGGCTCTTAGGATACTAGATCTCCAATACCAACTGACGCAAGGTCGCCTCGTCGAAACAAGGTTCTTTTTTTACATTACACACGACACGACCACAATGTTCACACAAACAAGGTGTAAAACAGGATGCCAGAAGTGGCTTATATTAATTCTACCAATTGGATACAATGCATAATAACTGTAAATACAAATAACTAACAATCTATCGGCCTCAACTGTTATAATACATAAGTAACTGTGGTGTGCTCTCTCAGTGTGTCAACCTCACCCTCTCCCGGTTCGCTATTGAACTCTGAGCTATGGATTGATCTTCTCTTCGGCTTTGCTTGACTCTCTAAAAATGCCAAGTCCCTCAACTGATCCCAACTTCCTTGATCTTCTACTTTGCTGTTGTTGTTCCCGATACCATTGCGATCCCTGAGACATGCATTCTCTGTCAGCCGATCCTTCCACGATCCTGCAAACCTACAACTGTCAGCGCCCGACTGTGTTGCACAGCCTCTACTTGTGATGACATCTATCATGTCTTCACCCACCTGCAATAACTTCCATTAACTTCCTTAGCAACCCCGAACTGTTGCCAAGTACTATCCTTGAATTCTACGCATCCCCCTGACATGCTACAGTCACCATCACGTCGGCCATATTGTCCCCTGTTAGCTTCGACTCACCTGCCGGCTTCACTCCGCGCTTAGGCTTCGCCATTCCACCCCGTCCTCCTCACTTGGCTCACGCCCAACCTGTTGATTTTGCAGTTCAACAACATGTCGACCTTTCCACAACTCTGCGGCAACTTGTCGCCTATCGACACCCACATGTCGACTATCAACTGTCTTCTGTCGACATTAACATGTCGATTCTCGACCTCTTTCCTCCTGTTGACTGCTTCGACAACTTCTACTCGACTTGTTGACTTCGGCAGCCAACCTGCTCATCTGCACCAGTGGTCATCGACACTCTCTCTGGTCTGTCCCCTCATGTCGATCAACTTCGACTGATCTGCTCAGGCTCCGATGCCCCTGCATCAATAATTCATGTAAAAGTGATTTTACTTTTTCTTTTATATTTTTTCTACTTTGATTTATTTTTCATGTAAACTTAAAAAGTGTTGAAAGAATTACTTTCTTCTATATTTTGTTACTACTTACATGAGAATTTACTATGTAGGTGAATAAGATTTGCCACTAGCTTGGATTAACCTTTTTTCTTCTTCATTTTTTTTAACTTCTTTTTTCTTCCTTTTGGTTTCTCAACAATTTGGGCCACCAAAGTGGAGTTAAAGTTTTTTTTTTTTCATTCTCTTTTATCCGAGGAGCAATTTCTTTCTTTCTTCAAATATTTAATCAATGAATTGGGATACAAGCCCATAATTTATTTTCCACTACCAAAATAGAATTGACCACATGACAACAAAAACCACTATGATACCAATATAACAAACAAAGTTCATTACTAAATAAATATACAGTGTAAATAACATAGTTAATCCATAAATGGAAAATATATATAATAAATGTATAATGAGTAAGTGAGTATTACAACACCATGAGACGATTTACATATATATATGCATTGATTAGTCTTATAGATAATAAGTCATGCACTTTCATTAGGTCATGTCGCTTAGTTAAGATATGTCACTTAACTAATTAATATTATATTTATTGTTTATTATTATTATTTATTTATTATTATTAATATTATTATTTAATGTTTGTATATATTAGGTATATTACAAAGAACAAATCAGATTTCTCTTGCAATATTTGATAAAGATTTGTAGTTTCCATGATGCATGAGTTTACAAGCCCTGAGGTCCATCTGTACAAAAAGAGGCACCATAGACAGTGTTAGTGCCAACAAGTGTGGAGTTAAGATGAGGCTTTAAGAAATTTCCTCAATGACCACTTCTTCACAGTGTTCCCTTGACTTCCATCGACTCTAAACAACAACTCTTGACTTCATCATCTCATGATAAAATCTTCTAGGATTTTCAACACTTGATCTAGCCTTCTCTTCTCTACTTCTGTAGTTCTCAAAGAAAACTCTTCATCTCTCACAATGTTGTGCCATATTCAAAGCTATAGGCTTCAATTTCCAACTATCGGTGTTAGTTGCAGTGGTATCGTACCCTTGTGTTGTTTTCAGACCTTGGCATTGCATACTAGTTCGGAGTAAGAGCTGTGAAGAATAAGTTGGTTTTGGATTCAACATACGACTAGTGATCGAATAAATGATTGCATAATTCTCATGCATCATATGAGCGGAAGAAACCATGCACTTATGGAACACAATCTTCTTGTGGGAGGAGTATGCCCATATTTCCCATTAAAAAACCTTTAAAATTGAGGTATTTCTTTTATTGTTTTATAATGTATTTTATCACACATGTCGTTCATATGTGAAAATACCTTTCTTATTATTTCAAAATGTTCACAAATATATCAATCAAAATATTTAGAGCTAGTATGATGATCTAGAAATGCTTCCCATAAAAAATTTCAAACACATTATATGTAGGTTGAGAAACTATCATTAAAAATGAACAATGTATTTTTTTAATTTTTATGAAAAACAAAGAATGAAATAATGAGATAAGAAGTATTATCACAAATATTGTTAACTTAAAAAATAAACAGGTATTTTTTATTTTGATGAAAAATAAAGAATGCAATGCCAGGATAAGAAGTGTTATGACAAATATTTTTAACTTTTTCAACTTGTTGAAAACAAACAATTTTGTTTCAAAATTCTTTAAAAGGATAAGTGGATGCTTAGATAAGAAATATTATTACAAATATTTTTTACTTTTTCAACTCGTTGAAAACAACAATTTTGTTTCAAAATTATTTAAAACGATAAGTGGATGCTCGAATAAGAAATATTATTATAAATATTTTAAACTTTTTCAACGGGTTGAAAACAACAATTTTGTTTCAAAATTATTTAAAAGAATGAGTGGACATTAGAAGTTTTTCTCAAATTCACTCAATCAACAAATGATGCAATTCTTGGTAAGAAGCATTATCGCAAATATTTTAACTTCTTGATTCTTTAAGTCTCAACTTGTTGAAATCGACAGTTTTTTTAAACTCTTTAAAAGATAAATGGAGCATAATTTTTTTCTCAAACTCACTCCATCTCAAAAAAAAAAAATGTGAAGTTTTTTTATTTTTTAAATATAAATGCAACATAAAAGTTTTACTCAAATTCACTTAATCTCAAGAAAAAAGAAAAAAGAAGTGGGGCATTAGCACAATTATTGTTCTTTTTATCACGCAAAATGTTTGGAATGTAATTAACAAAACCTAGAATAAAAAGGAGGTTGGTCATATTTTTGTCATCTTTTCGAGGAGAAATGCGAAAGGTTGAAAGGGTTCAATCTCCAAAGAAGTCTAATTGAAGGCTTCATGTGTCATATTTTTTATTTTGATTAAAAACAAAGAATGTAATGCTTGGGTGATAAGTATTATCACAAATGTTTTAACTTCTTCACTTTGAATTCTCAACTTGTTGAAAGCAACTTTCCTTTTAAACTCTTTAAAAGGATAAGTGAATGGTATAAGTTTTTTTTAAAATCACTCAATTTAAAGAAAAGTGAAGTGGGGCATTCACACAATTATTGTTTTTTTATCATACAAAAAGTTTGAAATGTAAATGACAAACCTTAGCCTCACAAAAATGAGCTTAGTCATATTTTTGTCATCTTTCTAAGGAGAAAAGAGAAAGGTTCAAAGGATTTGATTCTCAAAGAAGAAGTATAGTTGAAGCCTTCATGTGTGATATTTATTAATAAAATTATTCATTTTGTGGTGGTGATTGTGTCTTAGATCTAGCCTGAAATCATAGTAAGGGGGTCTAAGGATCATTGTTTTCTCGTGTGTGGCTGTGCATGTTTTTTGGATGCTTGATATTATGGATATTGGGTGTTTAGTGTTTTGACACATATTTTAATTTGGAACAAGCATATTAAGTGGTAAATTGTAAATCCATCAAGAACAAACACTTCTTGAAATCAAGAGTTGATTGAATCATTAAACTAAAGAAACTTGAAGAATAATGATAAGTCATTCAAATGGGGTTAAACCATTAAATTGTGTAAGGATGAGTGGTCAAACAAGAATTTCTTGAATATGTAATTGAATAAGGACATGCCTTAAATTAAATAAGGACATGCCTTAAATTAAATAAGGACTTACAATGGAAAGTTTAAATAATTGTAAAAACATATTTTGGAGTGCACGATTGGTAATACCTGACACCCTAAAGTTGAAATAAATAAAGTGAGCGTGAAATAACAACGAGAAAGTGAGAATGGCATAAAGAAAAGTGCAAGTGAGTGATTACAAGTGAGCATGACACATGTGCAAATATAAAGATAGGTAAAGGAGGAAAGTGTTTGCAAAATGCTAATAAAGAAATGAACTAGAAGACAACTTACAAGATTTGGATAATTTGGTTCATAATCTTGAGAAGCAAATTGAGTGGAAGGATAAATTGTTTTAAGCACTTTGAAGAAAATTAATTGAAAATGAGGAGCAAATTGAGAACATGGTTGATGCATCTTGTGACAACAATGACCTCATGCAAATGATAGATGTTACATGTGACACCAATGACCTAGTACAACTAGGTGATAACATATACAAAAAATACTATCATTGACGATTCCTTAACTAGTCATGAGAAGGAAACACTCATAAACAATGAAAAGCAAGGATTGATATCAAAGGCAATATTAGTAAATGTGAACTTGAATTTTCTTTTGAAGTAAAAAATTAAAACTATCGTGAATGCATGGAAGAACATCAAGTACAAAATGGTATTTCCAAGCCTATCATTATATCTCGAGAATAACTCAGTGACAACAATAAAAAAAAGGACTTGGATATGATTAGGAAATCACCCTTCATATTCCTGGCTATTCTAGACCAATCCAATTACATACTGTGGGATTAATTCAAGGAGATTTCATTTTACTTGTTTCAATTCATCATCAAAATGATAAGTTCCAACATTGTAATTGAGTTGGTCACATGTGGAATCAATGTTTTGATCTCCAGCCTTGTCCCCATTGTGGGAAGACAAATCATCTTTCAGACTAATGTTGAAATACAATAAGTTATTCTAGTTGATGATTTTGGGCATGTTATGACCCATTCTGAATTGGTAATCCCTTGTACCTTAAATGAAGAAAGTACACAAATCAAAACAAAATTGAACTCTCACTCACCTTAAAGGGGGGAGTATATTGTGAACATGGTCAAGTGAAAATGGTTATTGGACAACCAAAAAACACAAACATTGATCAACTGAAAATGGTTAGTGGTCAACCAAAACCAATACATTTATGAAAAATTTTAGTTGTCAACCAAAACCACTAGATACATGCTATCAACTTCAAATTAGTTAGTGGACAACCAAAACCACCAGATACTTCGTATCAAATTCAATAATTGAAGAAGAATCCAAATCTCAAGATTGGATCCCTTCCACATACTTCTCACCTTGCACCTGATAGGGGGGGATATCAATGATGATAGACATGATTCAAGTTTCAAAGTCCTATCAATCCAAATTCAATCGACATTATTCCATCATGGAAACTGGTCTCCTCAATAGTTATCTATAATGCATCAATTATTCATTGGGATATTGTTCAACACCTAATTATGTCTAAATTCAGAGAGCACTTTGATGATCATATTTATTCATTGATAGTAAAATGGTGATCCTCATTGTTTAGCAATTAGAAAGGTAATTCTTATACATAACAATTGTTCACTTCCAAAATTTATACTCTCGTTCAAATTTCATTTGAGATTAACCATTAAATATCCAAAATTGGTGTTTTTTCAAGCATATATTCATTGAGGCTTAGTTCATAATTTTTAGATTGAAGATGATACTAGCCTATGTACTACTTCGTGTTGCCTTACTAGTATAAGTATTGATACCTGTGATTGAGGGGGGGAATGCTAGACTATGAGTCCCTAGACAATCACAAAGTTTGAGATTACCTTCTTATGAGTTGTAATCCTTGTATATTGATGAGGTGTCATCCATATCCACTAAAGAGTTATCAGTGATATCTATATCTAGAGGTGGTATAATCCATGTACTATAAATAGATATCATTGGATCAATATGTCAATTGAGTATGGCTTAAGGACTTTTCCACCAAGTTCTTATGTCCACGGCTATTTCTTAACAATAATGGCCGAGCTACCTTTATTTCAAGTGGCGTCACTGATCCCACATATACAAAAAGCTCAAGTATTCAATCAAAATTCTTGGCATCTTGTATATCAAAAACCAAAAACACATTTGCATATGTACATTATAAAACACATAAGAAGAAAAAAGGGGAAGTAGGTTTTGGGGTGGGGTGGGGGAGGGGGGGGAGTTAGTTATAACCTTGAAGTAAAATGAGAATTAAACTATGCATGGGGGGTATGAGTGGCTACCAAAAATCAAGCATAATCCCTAGCCTTATACCTAGTATTACTCATTCTTCAAACTCCGGAGATTAAGAAATTCTTGGTCAGTGGGGAATTGTCACTCATATTTAGCCAAGTGAGAAAGGAATATCATGGTCACTACTCTTCCATCTCCATAATGATTTATATAATCAAATATAAAAGCCACTACTTCAAATCCATTGATTTCCTCCACATTATCTAACCTTGCAGTACTCAAGTAGATTTTATGGGAAATGAAATGGTCTTGTTAGACAATGGGGCATGGTCCAAAATTGGAGTGATATCTTCAATATTTTAATTCAATGGATATATACCTTGGAAATAACATGAAATATCAATCCATATAGAAATTTCACTTGGAAATAATCAATGTGGGTTGAGACTTTATATCCCCCACTCTTTGTGTACCCTCCTCGCACTTCTTCAACTGTTGTAATAATGGGGATAATAAATTTAAAGGGGTGGTGATTTATTATGTAGGTGGGATTTTTCATTCCTTGGTTTTCAATGTGGTTTTTTATGCTTTTTTGTCTATTTGGTTAGTCCGTTGTTTGGATTTGGGCTTTATCTCTTGAGTGTTGATTTTGTCAGTCTTGGGTATGTGGCCACCCTTGGACTCTCTATGTTCAATGCCACCATGAATAATCATATACATTCTATGAAATGTACACATTATGATGTGTTTGACCTACATAAAATATCGATGACCCTTTCCGGTCAGATGGATACATTATGCACTGCAATTTCCCATTTTAACCAAAGTATTAAGAGTTAATTACAAGCAAAATTGGAAGCAAAAGCTGAAATTCAAAATCAAAGAATGGAAAGGTTGGCATTAAATATTGACCTGCATTACAACATAATTTTGGGAATTATAATTAGTTCTTAGTCATTTGTAGACTGACCCTCAAATTCCCTTAGATTAGTGAAGGATGACCTTATGAAAGAAGCCACATTTCAATAGATTTCTGGAGATAATGAAGTTGAAACAATGGTACAAACTACATCATGAATATATCATAATGAAGAAGAAGAAATGAAGGAATATCATAGTGGGCATGATTTCACCTAAAATTATTAGGTTTTTATGCATTGTCAGGTCATATTTTTGTATTGACAATTTGTAAGAATATGTAGTTCAAATATTATAGGACGCAAGTTGATAATATAAAAAATTTCCATTATGTAGATTATTTTTTGACAAAATTGGAATTTTTGAATCCTTTTTTGCAATATTATAGTCATATTATAAATAGTTATACAATTCATCCTCAAATTTTCTATATTAAACAAATGTTACTCATTCTTTTTCTAAAAGACACTAGTGAGAGTGAGAGGTCTAGGTCTCTCCTAAAGTCCATCCCTACGTATGGATACTCTGGGACAATAAATTATTGCTCCCTTGTAGTAAAAAAACCCTAGTCAAACACTCTCCTAACATATACTCCTCTAAGTTTGAGCATCAACTATGTCCACCATGCCATCCATGGTAGGTGAGGCTCTCCAACCTTGATCACTTGGTGTGGGAAATCAATGAGAATTTCTCAAATTAAAATGACCATATCATCATCTCGAAGGGAAACTCACCTAGCCCACTTTGCTAGAAGTGCCTCAACTAAACTTGGAATTGGGTAATTAACATTATCCTCACTCAAATGAACATGTTCCCACCTATGAAATACTCAACCAATCTCATCTAGCCACTTGAGATCCTATGGGTTGAGATCTCTCACATGCAACACCATATGATCCACCATCCTCATGTCCAAAGATTATATTTAGTCCATTAGTATCACTGAGTATACTTTGTCTACATCATGTTTACAATGTTAGGAATTTAGTACATGATGATCATCCCTTGCAATTTTTTCCTAGGGTCTACCTCCTCTCCTCAAATGGTAAATCAATCAAGAAATATATATCCCTAGGTGTCAATTCCATTGTTTCTTGGAACATAAAAATGCATATCAAGATGCTACAATATCCCTATGATCCTCTATAGTAATCATGATTTGGTCCACATTAGAGAGAAATCAAAGTACTTCAAACATCCATACCAAGAGAAGGTTTTTGTGGGCCATATCACTCCCTAGACCCACCTCCCAAGATCCTAAAATTATATATCTCTCTAACTGATCACCTTCACCCATGTGTCTTACAAATACCCAAGCAAGTTTTTATTCATTATGAAACCTTCATGCCCTTTACTATGTGAACTTCCTATTGATCACACAATTCTTCCTTCCATACCCATGTGAATCGTCAAAACCTCAAACAATGTACTTCCTAAAATTGGAAAACAAAAATTGAAAAATTAAATGGGTAAAAGTCATGGGAGATGATGAGGACGTACCTGGAACTCATAGAATTGAATATAATTGGCTCAATATCCCATAATCAATTATTGCAGTTCTAGGGGAAAACCTCTTGCTCCAAATTCAAAATGAAAAAATGATTTTGAAATTAGATTTTCTATCCCTATTTATACTTCATTTGGCCCATACATGAGCACCCTAGCTCTATTTCTATGCCATTTGCACCATCAAATTCATTTTTTCAAGTACTTTCACACCATGGTTTTTGTTTCTCATGCATGGGATGTTGATTTAGAAGCCATTTTTTCTACCATTCATACACTAAATTTGGTATAGTCTTTAGGTACTATATTCTCTCACTTGTCATGTAGAATGTTTTTCCTTTGCAACATTGCATCATCAACTTATTTGTCATTGTGAAATTCTAGAACACAACATATCATAGAGCTGAGAATACCTCACAGTGAAAATAATGAGCAGAAAAGATGAATTATAGTGAAATGAGCAGTAAAATTAATCATGCATTAGAACTCAGATAGAAACAAAAATGTGTGTTATGATCCATTAATCAATATAGTCAACAGATATGTTACAATAGAGAGAATTTGATTATCCTAGGATAATTTGAATACATGTCAGTCTAGCATAGGAATTGTCACTATAGAGTGCTCTGGAAGTCCCAAACTCAAATCAACTCAACCAAAACTCAAGTAACTGAAGCTACTGTCAGTTAAATGATCAAGGAGAGCGCATTAATGAGTTCTGTCATGCAAATCAATCAGAAAAGGGTGCATTAAATCACAATCAGCGGTTATTAGAGCTCAAACCCCTAGTTAGAGTCAGGAACTCAAGTGGGCTGAACTAGAACACAGAGTTAGATCCTAAAATGTAGGGAAATGAATCTAGTAGGCCTAAAATCATGCAAACAGGGTGCATTAGGTGGCTAATGGTTCCTAGATGACATCTGGACACCACTAGGGGGGAAATAACATCATCAACGACTAGGAAAAGGTAAATAATGCTAAGTAGGACAAGGATGGAGTATTAATTTTCCTAACACCCCCCCTTAATCCAAACTTGGAAATTATGGGCCCTGGTTACTGAGACCAAAGGTCACCCATACAATCAAATAAATGATAAAAAATAATTGTTCATGAAACTAAGTAAATGGGGAAAACCTCATGGGAAAAATACCCCCCCCCAAAAAAATGAACAACATGGAACTCAAGAAGCTTTCACGCCAAGTAGAGATATAAGATAGGAAAATATCTTCTAAGTAAAAAAACGTTGTGAAAATTTATGCAATCATCTCCTCTGTAGGACAATAATGCAGTGAGATGGTACTATTGTGCACTAGTTCCTTGATGTAGTGCATGTGAACCTCAATATGTTTGGTCCTTTGCTTCTGAACCGAATCACTAGAGCCTTATGGAACTTTGATTATCATAGAAAAGGTCTACTGAAGGATAAGTGTGAATTCCAAACTCTTTCAAGGTCCCATGTAACCAAACTGCCTAAATAGTTGCATTCACAACCCTTCTGTATTCTGCTTCTACATAAGAAAGTGCGAGTGTTGATTGCTTCTTGCTTGACCAATAGATTGGTCTTGATCCCAACATGAAAACAACTATTGAAGTAGATCTTTTGTCATTGTTGTCTCCATCCAAGTCCGAGTTAGTAAACCCAAAGAGATCTAACTGAGCACCAACAGAATAATGGATACCAAACTCTCTAGTACCCTACACATAGTCCAAGATCCTCTTTGCTTCCTTCCAATGTAACTCATGTGGATCCTGCATGTACCTAGGGACAACATCAATATCATATTATAGATTTGGTCTCGAATGTGTCAAGTACAAAAAGATACCAATCAGCTGACTGTAAAGAGTGCTTTCAAACAAAGGAGTAGAACCACCTTCTTCCAATCTGATGCCAGATAGGAAGGGAAAAGTTTCATCTTTGTAATCATACATGTGGAACGTTTTGAGCAAGTCATATGCATACCTATACTATGAAATCATGATCCCTAAATCATTTTGAGTTACTTCAAGGATAATAAACGGTTTCAATAGCCATATACCTATCATGGAGAAGGATTTACTCAAAACAAACTTGATTTTCCTCAACCCAGTAGATGAACCATCAGTGATGATCAAGTCATCCACATACAAAACAATCAATAGTAGGAAACCTCCCTTCTGTTGCATGTAGACATTGTAGTCAGATTTACATCTCTCAAACTTTTGTGACAGTAAGAAAGAATCCATATTTGCATACCATGCCGTTGGGGCTTGCTTGAGCCCATACAATGATCTCCTTAGTCTTCATACCAAGGATGGATCATTAGTTTACCCATAGATTTATTTCATAGAGATATCTTCTTCTAAGTCACCATGTAGGAAGGCACTCTTCACATCCATGTGATGTACCTCCCATAGTTTTGAAGCTGCAATGGCCAAAACAACTCTCATTGAATCCATTCTTGCTACAGGAGAGAATGTATCCTTGTAGTCCAAACCCTGAACTTGTGAGTACCCCTTTACAACCAACCGAGCCTTGTACTTGGTTGTAGATTCATCATATGCAAGCTTTGATTTGTAAATCCATTTGCACTGAACTAGGGAAGAGAGACAAGATCCCATGTCTCATTGTTCTACAGTGATTCATATTCTTCATCCATGGCTGCTTTCCATCTTGGATCATGGAAAGCCTCTCTGAAATATTGTGGATCACACCCTACCATCATGTAGCACCTCCCAGGGAAGTGGATCTATATGACATAGTGCAAGGTTTGCATCTCGATGCTGAGATCTGGTTCTTTTATGGTCAGATGGATCTCCAACTATGCTCCTAGTAGCTTCAATGAATTTTTGAGCCCATTTTGGCTTTGGATGGGGAGTAGGAGTTGGATTTGGATATGTATCTTCTTGAAATTTATACTCAATATCAAGATCTTATTCAACTTGGTCCTCATCTTCGGAATATGAATCTAGGTCATCAGGAGAGACATCATTTTGATCTTTATCAGGTGCAAGTGGATTAGGTAGAGAATATGGAAAAACATGTGAGAATTCATATGCATTTGAGGCATGGTTTTCAACACCTTTCGCTATCATATTTCCAGATGAGATCTCTACAATCTCAACTGTGTCAGAACCAAATACAACTTTCTTCGGTGAACCTGTGTGTATCACCTAATAAATAGATAACAAATTTGTTTTCAAGGAAGGCACATACATAACATTTTTGAACTTTCCATGATCCAGTTTTATTGTGCCCTTCCCTACAACAGAGATTTGAGAATCATCTCCCATGTGAAGACTAGGACCATCGGTAAGATCTAGAGAAGAAAAATATTCTTTGGATGAAACCATTTGGTTGAAGGCTCCAGGATCTATGAGGAAGGATTGTGATTGTGAGAATCCAACCTGTTGATGCCCCGAATATCGTAGCATCAAGCAGAAAGGGATTCTCCCCAGTAAGCAATCCCAATTAGATCGCTCACCGTTTGGTGTGGGGAATCCGTTCGGTTAACGGTTCCGGCTATTGTAAGTTTTTAAAGATTTGTTGGTTTTACCGGTTGCGGCCTGATCCACCGGTTATGTATTTTGTATTTAAAATGATGTGCATGTGCCCTAAACTAAATGCATGCCGTAAAAAAATATGTATTAATCTAAACTAGTCTAATCTACCTATCCTTATAAGGAGCAGGGTTAAATAATGGGTAAATAACTAGAAAATAAACCAAAACAATCCACAGTTAGCTGTTAAATTGAAAGGGGCATTTACAGCAGAAAAGAAATATTATCTAAGGTAACTCAGATAAATATAAACATTCCATTACCCATTTAACCCATAAATTTTACATAAGAATATGAAACCATCCACAGCAAAGAATTAATTCATAAAATCCAGGATAGATCTCATAGGAAATGTGTGAGAAATTTGCAGAAATAGTTCAGCAGTTTAATCAACAAGACTCCATGTAAAATAACGTGCTAGATTTCACAGGCCAAAACGATTTCCATTCATGTAGCAGAAATAGTTCCTTTACGAAATAGCAAAAGAGTTTTACCTACCAAAAGTCCTTTGCTTCTCTTCTTATTAGCTATATATAACTTTACAAAATGTGCCTAGAATTGACACCTATACCCTAACCATTTAGATTCCTCTACTTTGTCTTGTAGTGCTTGATATTACATAAGAGAAATATTCTAAATGCTTTACAAAATGGGAGTTACAACATTACAAATGTTTTAACGTCCCAAATGTATGTACAAAGATGAATATCCATGTGGCATGCTGAAGAGCGTGACCTATCCCTGACTTGGCTCCTTTGGTGGCTCAGGCGCTTCTGGGATTGTTGGGGTCTCTTCTTGCATCACTGCAATGGTTGGGCCACTTTATGATGTAGTAGCTTGACTAGCTTCCAGTGCCTTATCCACCTCTACTATGTGAATTCCCCAGTGATTTGTGTCTTTCACAATATTTGCTCCAATCATGGGGCTCATGAATCTGAGAGATATCTTTTGCTTGACCAGCTCTTCTTCTAAGGTGGTTATTTCAACCACAGTGATCCGGAAGCTTTCTTCTAGGTTATGTTGATGAACAACGGCTTGGCTGATAAATTGGCGTAGATATTCTGCTGTCAGTGTGTCCAGCTTCTGCACATATTCACTTTCTGCATGGAGCTCTATGCTTAGATTAGCTGAGAACTGATACCTATCCGGGAAGTCCTCTATCTTTTGAGGCGTGGCTATTTTGTAGTTTTCTTGCATCGTCCGGGCTCGGGAGTATACATTATTTCATCATTCATAAGTTTCTGAAGTTACGGAGGCCAATTTTACTCTGCAGTCTCTGGAATACTCCAGGGTGCGTATATCTGCTTTGTACTCAGCAACACACTTAAGGGGAAGGGTTGTTGGGAACCCTGACTTTCCTTCTCTCCATTCGATATGCCTTCTGATCTCCCCACTGATGCGTGAGTGTTTCCTCCTAATCCTGGTGGCTTCAACATTTACTTCCTTGACCTTGGTCATGACTCTTTTTAGTCTTTATATCTCCTCTGCTATGAGTTCTCTGTCTCCATAGGTTTCTTTTAGGATTCCACAAGCCTACGCATGGAAGGGTCTGATATATCCCATTTTGTTGTTTGCTAACTCCAATTGTTGCTCCAGTGATTCATTCTCTCCTTGTAATTTTTCAATGTTCTCCTTCAGATCATCTAACTCCTGAAGGTTGTCGAATTTATCCGACTCGAGCTTTACATTCTTCCCTTTAAGTTCTGCATTTTCATCTTCTAATGTCCTTACTTGCATTGACAGAGCTCTCCTATCTGCCTCTAATCGTTGGAGTGCTCTTTGCAAGTCTTCCTTTTGAGATGTGAGAGCATTATTCTTCTCAATCATCAGATTTGCATAGTTCTGCTCTTTAACCAAGGCTTCCTGAAGCTGCTATGCCTTCTCCTTTTCTTCATGTAGCTTGTCTCCCAATATAAAAACATTGTTTGCGGTTGCTGTGACCGTGGCTACAGAGATGTATGCTAGGTGTCTAGATGCTTCTTCAGTGTTCTTCATGACCGTGGTCTCATGCGTGGTGATGATGTCTGGCCGAAAAGGTCTTAGTATGGACCCCGTCTCTTTCACAATGGTCTTCCTCTTCTTGTTGTAAGCAAAATTTTGCCAGTTAGAAACTGTGCTTCCTTTATAGGGTGTAAAGGGAACAATAGGTAGATCCCTTATGGGAGAGTCCATATCCAAGTTCTGCAGGTCTAGGCTTTTGGGGTCAATCTCTTCTTGGGATTTCTTTTCTTCCTCTTCTTTCCTCTTTGCCTCTGCTTCTTGCTCCTTCCTTCTTCTGTCTTCTTCTTCCAACTTAGCATTAGTTTCCCGCCTAATTCTTTATTTCTCTTCTTTCCTCTTTTCCTATGCTTCAGCTTCGGCTGCTTGGATTTTCAAATTTTCTTCTTCTCTTAATTTATCTTCTTGGATCTTTTTTGCGTGTTTCAAGAGCTTCAGTTCTTCTTCAGAGAGAGCCTGGGAGCTTGAGCTGGCTCCTCCTTTTCTTACCTGACAAATCTGTAGCTCGGCCATATTGCTGATTCCTCTATATGGTTCTTCCTAACGATCATAAAAATTGGCATATTCACAGGGAGTAGAGTGCTCTTTGCAATGCTGTGCAATTTTTCCTTGTCGATCGTTCCTGTGGAAAATCCTTTCTCCAAAGTGGAAGTTCTTCAATTCTGCAACAAACTCCTTTACAGTTGTGATTCCTGTGAACTTGTAGGAGCCAACATAAAAGGGTAAGGGGGGGAAGGTGGCTTTTTTGTCCTTGTACAAGGTGTTACCCATTCCATCGATGAAGACCTGCCTGACCATTTCCTTATGAACTATGTAATATGTAGCATACTTCGGAAGAATATATGGTGCTTTAGAACCTCCATACATTCTTATGTAAGTACCATCCGGAGAGAAGTAGAAATCGCAATACTTTTCCAAGGCTTCCATGGTGTTCTCCGATAGACAATTTGGTTCTTCATGGAATATCATTTCAAAAAGAGGCATGATGAACTCCTCACAGATGAGTTTGTAGTCCCTCTTGTAATTTTGCGCCCAAAATATTTTATAGGCAAGGAATACTGGACCTTCTGTCGGACTCCACATGCATCCCAATTTGGGAAAAAGACATTTTGCCACAATACAATCTATGAGATACGAAGCCATATAGAATTCTACCTTTCTTTCCTCTAGCCCTTCTTTAGCCATTGCTACTGCTAATGTCAGGCTGTCTGAGAGAATGTCAGCCCAGTTGAAGATCGTGCCTTTGAAAGCGACAAAATGTATGATAGGGACCCACTGTAGCATGAACATCGTCCCGTCAGGTCTCCCGAAGATCTTGCTTAGCATGAGAGCAATTAGTCTGAATGGAGGCCTTAAATTCTGGACTTCGTATTCCTCACTATCTTTTCTTCTGAATTACTTGCCTGAAATTAACATCCTCCTTGCCATATCTAAATTATCCATATTGATCTCCTGCAACCATGCATCATCTAGTCGCTGCTGTGCTTTGGGTAGTTTGTAAGTTGTTGCAATGTAGGATGGGTGAAATGAGGCGAAGGCATTACCCGTGCTGTCTGCTATGACTCTGGTCTTAGCATTGGCATGCTGCAGCGCCCATCCGATCACCTCTGAACATGGGAATAGTTCTGGACGTGTGGATGCTTTGGATATGCAGGAGTTCTGGATGTTTTGATACAAGCAATCTTCTTCAAGGAGGGCTTTTGGAAAGTCTTGATCTCTTATCCTTCGGTAGACATCACCCCAGTTCACTTTCAGAGGCACGTTTGTAGTGCATTTGGTGTCCTGAAACGTCGTCTCTAGTCTGGAGCTTTCCTTGATCGCTTTCTCCCTCCTCTTGCCACCTTTGGCCATAATGAGAATCTTGTACAGTAATTGTCGTGAATGAGCATGCATGACATAGTGTTTTACAAATTTAAACTAATACGTGTAGATGGTCTTAAAGGAATTTTTTTGAACATGTTCCTTTCTCATATAAATGTAGCAGGAAGAAAACATAAAAACATTACTCAGGCTATCCCCATGGCTTGTGTGCTGGAAAATAGATGGTTACAAGATCAGGGTTGGTCTGGGTGTCCAAGCATTTTAGGATGCCGACCGGTACACGGGCGCGAAAGATGTCGAAACGTAACAGCCGAGACGCCCATGATTTGGTGTGAAACGAAAGGCGACAGAATGGACGCAACTTTTAAAATGCACGAGTCTTGAGAACAAAATTACCTAAGCCAAGCGTCACCTAGATTGGGAAAAGCTGTCGGCTGGGTTTAAGAAAAAACTCTGTGCCAGGTGAAGGACAAGATTACCGCATTTTACAAGGCCGTGGCGGAGGAGGAGAATAGGAACTATGATACCCTGCGCTAAGTGCCCAAAAGGGTTGATAGGTAGACTCCGGGAAAACGTCATAGTAAAGAACAACCCAATGAAGAGAATGAAACAAAATCACAAGCAGGAATATACGCTCTATAACACAGGCGAGTGTACTTACTTGGAAATGGAAGGCACGACACCGATGATTACCGAGTGAACTGTAGATGTAAGCCTCCAATCGGCGATGGGTGCTCAAACGGGATGGGAAGACCTTGGAGCGATAATAAAAAAAATGAGTTGAAATGGTAATGGGGTCTCACCCCTATTTATGCGATTTGGCACATGTGGACCATTAATTTGGTAGTTGAACGCCATTAAACAGGCACTAAGCCTATGTACGGCCGGGTCACGTCGAAAACTTTTCAATAAATGTGACTGTCAAACGCGGGAGGCTCATGTTAAAGCTTCCGACACATGCGAAAAGAAAAGCTAAAAGCATTCCGCCATTGCGGAAGAGTTGTGCGAGTGTTTCTGCGAGAGAGCTATGTGCCGCAGGAGACTTAAATGAAAGCTTTCGCTTCCGCAGGAAAGTTATCTAGACCTTTCTGAAAAAACACCAAGGCTTGTTGGTACGGGGAAAAGGTGAGTTTTTTGAAAAGGAAGAGTTGAAGGGTTTCCGCCGCTCGCGGAAGAGTTATGCGAAAGCTTCTGCTGTAGCGGAAGGTTTTGACGAGCTTGTTCCACTGTGGTTCTATTTGATTAAATGTTCCATCCCTTCGAAGACTTTAAGTTATCTTTTCCATCGTGGTTTAACTTTGTTTCTTCTTCCGCAGTTCCGGACGACTTAAGCCAACTCTTCCGCCATTTCAGGAAAGTTAGCTGAAAGCTTCCACCGCTATGGGTCAAAAGGGTAAGTTTTGCTTGGTTAAAAAGGAAAAAATTCTAAGGCAAACTTAAGACTGAACCTAAGTAACAGGATGCCCAAAAGGTGCAGGAAAACATTTAAAGGCAATCATAAAAAGAAGGAGGGTCCCCAATATTTTTTTAAAATCTAAGGGGAAGTGTTGTCCTAACAACACAACCTTCAGTGCATGCCATCTCTTGTGATCATCTGTCTCACTTCCAGAATCATTCTTCCTTGCGCCTTCTGGGAGGGAAATGTTGTGTTGTTCAAGTATTTTGGTCATCTGATATATATTCTTCTTCATGCAAGAGCTCTTTGGATGGTTTCCTTTCTTGCAGTATGTACATTTGGTCTTATCAAAATTATTTTTCTTATCTTTCTTAGAGCTGGAGGCTCATTTTGATGGATTAGAATTCTCCTTCTGCTTGAATTCAAATTGCTTCTTTTCTTTCCATTTTGGCTTCCCTTTAGCATTCGCACTTTTTGACTCTCCATCCATAAGAGATTTATTTTTGGAGGCCTTCAAGGCACCCATTTGAATCATTTTTTCTTGTTCTTGGATGAGAGATTCAGTGAATGCATCTAAAGGAGGCATTTTCCAATTGGGGATTGACACTCTCCCAGAATGGAAGGTAGAAACAAATATTGAAAATTCTGGACCAAGATTGCTTAGGATGGATAACACCAGCTTCTCATCCTTCTTATCAATGCCACATTGTTTATACTGCATATCCAAGGATTTGAATTGAGAAAATAACTGTTGTATGGTTTCGAAACTGTTGGTTTGAAGAGAAATTAATTCATTTTCCAGAATATGGTCTCTCAGCTCATCTTTCTTTCCGAAGAGAGTCTCAAGCTTCAACTAAATCTCTCTTGGAGTCTTCAAGCCTTCAAGGTGGTAGAGAAAATATCTGGAAATATGAATACACATGAAACCAAACGCTTCATCTAATATGTTCAGGTACTTAGCCTTCTCAATAGCTGCCTGAGGTTCGATCTTCATTCCCATTATGACCCTGTACATACTTTTGTTGTGCAACACTATCTGCATATCATCCCTCCAATAAAGATAATTAAAGGGTTTCAGGATCCTTGAAGACAAAGGAACATTCGAATTCTCCATGTGAAACTGCTGGAGCGAATACAAATTGAAGCTATAGCTACCGTTGCACTGAAAAACATTCAAAATACTGCAAAAAAATCTCAAATTTGGAGATAAAATTCTACTGAGAACCGCTTGAGGACAATCGGAACTTTTATCTGGATCCTTCACACCTGGATAGACCTCAAAGTATTTCTCCAATGAAATCAATGCAATGGCACCAGTATTTTCTATGGAAATCCAGAGGATTCTGGTGTACTACTGAAATCAACTACTCAACCTACACTCTCTGAGCTTTGATACCATGTGAAATTCTAGAATACAACAGATCATAGAGCTGAGAATACCTCACAGTGGAAAGAATGAGTATAAAATATGAATTACACTGAAAATTGTAGTGAAATGAGTAGTAAAATTAATCATGCATTGGAACTCAGATAGAAACAGAAATGTGTGTTATGATCCATTAATCAGTATAGTGAATAGATATGTTACAATGGAGAGAATTTGATTATCCTAGGAGAATTTGAATCCATTTCATTCTAGCATAGTAATTGTCACCACTGGAGTGCTTCGAAAGTCCCAAACTCAACTCAACTCAACCAAAACTCAGTTAACTGAAGCTATTGTTAGTTAACTAAACAAGGAGGGTGCATTAGTGAGTTATGTCTTGCAAATAAATTAAAAAAGGGTGCATTAGATCACAATCAGTGGTGATCGGAGCTCAAACCCCCAGTTAGAGTCAAGAACTCTGGTGGATTGAACTAGAACACTGAGTTAGCTCCTAAAATGTAGGGAAATGACTCTGTTAGGCCTAAAATCATGCATGCAGGGTGCATTAGGTGGATAATGGGTCCTAGATGACATATGCACACCACTAGGGGGAAATAACATCATCAACTACTAGGAAAAGGTAAATAATGCTAAGTAGGATAAGGATGGAGCATTAATTATCCTAACAGTCATATTTGAATCGTCTCCACATTCTTTGTTTTGACAAGTTGCGTATCCATTTCCAAGTTACACATCACACTCATATAATGATAAAAATACACCTCCATGGGTTTCCCTAATTTGGCTCCATTTTCATTCCAACACCCATTTTTTTCATTCCATTTAGTATTGAGAGTCCTTTTGTCCAAATTTGTCTCATACTTTGCTCCACATTTGTTGGCCTTACTCACAAACTCTTCAGCAGTTACTATGGGTTTGACATTTAACTTCTAAATTTGTGGTTAAACTCATGATTTGAACCTAATCAAAATGTTGAATCTACAATTTGTTATCAACCCACATCCATCATTATTTTTAGGAAACCCCCCCCCACTACCCCATATGCCCACTCGTGTTACATCCATCTGCTAGCATATTCCCTATACACAATTTGGAAATTGTTGGGTCACATTTGACTCTTGTCTCCTCATTGTAATATAATGGATCATTGGTTCTTTATAAAAATGAAAATCCAAAAACACTTAAGGGAAAACACAAAATTCAAAATTCAAAAAAATGAAGGAAAGCGACTTAACTATGTTCAATACCACTATATTATATAAATTATTTTTCTCTCATCAATGATTTAGGAAATTGTCAATGTTTCCCAAGTCACCCATATATTTCCATTCATACAAAATTCATTAGTATTATGCATCCCACTCGTGCCATGTGATTGACATTGTCATCATGCTTCCTAAGATTTACACATGTCATAATTTAAATCTTGTCACCGTACTCTGAAAGTCTCCCTTTTGTGATTGAATTGAATTTTTCTTCATGGTCTCCAATACCCGTTTAGAATTAATTATTGTCCATCCATATATTGGAATTGGTCAAGTTGTATGTTTTGTTCTATGGTCATGGGTAAAATTAGCCTTTGTTTATCATGTTTTTTTCAAGTAAATTCATAAGTCTCATACTCACTTGTTTCAATACCATCCCATTTCTATCAAGTCCAAGTATTGTACATCTATCATTTTGCTTCATAACTCATGTTGGTTTAAGGGAATCATTATTTCCCTTTATCCAATGAATATACCCATATCAACACTAATTCATTGAATCTAGGGGTTTTATTTAGGGGACTAAACCTCGGTCATCACTAGCAGTTTACCTTGCATATTGCAGTGGATTTTAATCACCTATCCTTGATGACATGGATCCTCCCAGCATTCAAATTCAAGCCATCCATTCACATCATGTCAATTCCTACTCATACCTTCGGACCCATTATCGATAGGCCACCTCACATATAGAAATAATTTATGACATTGTTTATTAACTAGATGGTGTCTCCAATGCTTGACCACGCCTCATCATCCCATTATGGAGATTCATACTCAATACTATCAATGTTTCTAATCCATATGAAGACCAAGAACATGTATGGCTTTTATTCAACATTTTTTCTAAGCCTCCCTTTTGATTTTACTTGAGTCAACTTTCTACATGTTTCATGACCTATTTTAGGGGGGCTCATTTCTTATAGATATGTGTCCCTAAGGTGATATTTTTCCATCATTATTTTATAGGGAAGCAACACTCATATTTACAAATAACTTAACCTATCTACATTTATAAATCCATGGTCCCATACTGTACTTGATTTTACTACTACCTGAACATGGGGATTTATGCCTCATTTTAAGAAATATCATATCTTATCACAATTCCTAGTTGATCTCTGTAGTTTCATGGTTTGAGAAATTTTTCAACCCATCAATACCAAAGTCTACTTCATAATTTTGGTGGGTGATTTCAAGACCATATAAATCACACCCTATTTCACTCAATAGGAAGGTACTAGGCCTCTTTTGTGTGAATTTAGTCACATGAGTGCCCATACTTGAATTTGGTGCATTCCCATTGGAATTGGTTCACCTTCAAGCTCATAATTGGCTTATAAATACAAGCCTCTTCCATGTATTTTTGAACTAGTAAATCAACCGATAAATATATATCCTAAGTGTCAACTCCATTTGTTTCCCAGAACATTGAAATATTCATAGAGATGTTCATCCCTATGATAATCTCTAGTAACATTGATCCAATCAACATCAAATAGTAGTCAAATTAATTCAGGAGACCACATATGGATAAGGTGTTATGGGCCATAGTATCTCCCTAAACCCACCTCCTTAGATCATCACATTTTATCTCCCTAATATAATTGATCACCTTCACTCATGGATCTTGCAAAATACCTAAGCCAATTTTAGTACAACATGTAACATGCATGCCTCTATTACGTGAATAACCTATTTTCTGGGAGAACAATCATGAGCCATCACAAAAATGTTCCTTCCATACCCATGTGGATCATCAAAACCCCAAATAATGCACTTATTGTACTTATAAAAAATGAAAAATTAAATGGAAGAAAATTACGGGAGATGATGGGGACCTACCTAGAAGTCACATAATTGAATACCATTGGTCCAATCACCATGATCAATGATTGAAGTGTTAGGAAAAAAAATCACTTCAAATTCACTATGAACAAATGATTTTGAAATCACAATTTCTATCCCTATTTTGACCAAAAAGCTAATTTGACCCTAGATTTATTTTCTATGCCATTCACACCATCACATTCATTTTTCAAGTACTTTTGCACCATGGATTTTGTTTCTTGTGTGCGGTATGTTGATTCGAGAGCCATTTTTTATACCATTCATACACTAATTTTGGTACATATTTTAGGTATATTCTCATACCTGTCATGTAGACTTATCTACAACAATATGCCATCAATGTCACGTCCCCATCCATCAATTTAACCAAGGGAGGGGGACATGAACGAATTCTAGGCTTCTAAATTTCACCCATAGCCATATTGCAAATTCATAACATTTAAAATACATGTGCAGATGCATAGTAAAAATACACAACGGAAATAAAATATATCCACACACACATAGCATGCATATACAATGGTAATCATCATAGGCATCAACTAAAAACACAGCATATTCAAATACAAGATAATACTTATCTTTAAACAAAGAAGAACAAAGCAACTAGCTATGTAAGAGAAATTTTACTCCAAACCGTAGGCACTCTGACCATCATATACTCTTTATGTTGAGAGGCCACCAAGGCAAAGGAAACACCTACAAGCTTCTCTATCTCATCCCACAACCTGTTCTTCTTTCTACACTTAGCCAAATGCTCATCTAGAGTTGTATAGGGATCTCGCTCAGCCATCACAACCATGGAACTCCTTCCAACTTCCCCACACAACACAAGGAAGAAATTCCCCTTCACTAATCCATAGTTCCCTCGGGAAATCCAACCCTTACAATGCTTACCAATGTGTTCAATGAGAGTCCAACATGTTGTATGCTATTTGATAACCTCATGTAATGTTAATTCATGAATTCTCAAGTGTCCATGAGTAGAAAAAATCAATGGGTAAAGTTTCCTATATTTCCCAACCTCTATGCTCACCTACAACCGTCTCTTTTCCCTTTAAATCTGCATACTTGTCTATAAATTCAAATTTTTGGGTTATACACAGCCTGATACTAGTCATGAACAACAATAGGGAGCTCTGCGTAGTGTATATCTGCTTGCGAGAATGAGAGAATGAGTGGTGAATCAAAGGATATGAGATGATGGTGAAAATGAAACTAACATAACTTCTGACAACTGACATAAATATCACAAAAGTGCATTCGCCCCCATGCTTCAATAATTACATGAGGTTACTTTTCCCACCAACCTCGCACATGCATTCAATGATTGGATTTAATAGACAAAAGGAATTAATTGGCTGATTTAAATCACATGGAAACAATTGGATGAGTTCTAAGGTTGACACTTGGCAATAGATGATCTAATATCCCATAGGCCCCCTTTCATATTCCCCTCTAGTGGAATCATATCCCCTCTAATGCTCTTTACACATGCATCTTGGACCATTTATATTATTTTTCCAACATAATATTTGCATAGCTTTCGAATTAGCATGACAAGCCAACCATGCTTCACACTAATCATGGCAAGCCAACCATAGCTTTCGAATTAGCATGACAAGCCAACCATGCTTCGCACTAATCATGGCAAGCCAATCATAGCTTTCGAATTAGCATGACAAGCCAACCATAGCTTTCACACATTCCTATTCACTCACTAATCATGCCTTGGCCTCGAGCTTCGCACTAGGAATCCATACTAGCATATTTACATCATTTACATCATTTTGATTTATTACATTCCAAGTCAAAACTAGGGATATTGCAATCAACTTATTTGTCATACCTGAATTGTCTCCACAATCTTTTTTTTTGACAATTTTCCTACCCATTTCCAAGTTATACATTGCACTCATCTAAAAAAATAAATCTACCTCCACAATTTGCCCTTGTTTAGCCCCATTTTGCTCATTCCCCTTATGATCAAGAGTTATTTTAGTTTGGATTTGTCCCAAAGAGCCTCATACTTCACTCCACATTTGTTGGACTTACCCACAGACACTCAAGTGATTACTATTGGTTTGAAATTCAACTTCTCACTCTATGGTTGAAATCATGATAGAACCTCATTAATGTGTTGAAGCTCCCATTTGTAATAAATCCACCTTAAATATTTTTTTCTGAGTAGACCCCCAAGTGCCCACTCCTATTGCATCCATATGCTAGCATATTCCCTACACACAATTTGGAAACCATTCAACCACATTTTGCACTTGTATCCTGATTGTAACATAATGCATTCTTTGATTATTTATAAAAATGAAAACCCAAAATACTTAATGGAAAACCAAAAAATTCCAAAAAACATAAAAATTTAAATTAAAAAAAAAATGGGGAAAGCAAGTTAGTTATGTTCAATACCACTAGATTATAACAACAATCAACCTTTCAGTAGTGATTCAAGCAAACCATCAATGTCACCCTTGTTTGAATAATTTTGATCAAATAATCCATATCTTTCCATTCATATAGAATCCATTGGTATTATGCATCCCACTGTTAACTCCTAAATTTCATAGACATGTGGCATTTTTCCTAATCTTGCAGTAAGGAGTCATCAACATATAGCATGCATCCCACCGAAGACATCCTCATCAGATCCATAAAGTAGCATGAGTCCAAAAATGCCCAAAGATAGTCAAAAGCAGGACCAATGCGCTTACACCTATGATAGATTGCGTTATAGTGTGTATTATAAGTTTTGTCTCAACGTTGCACCAGTGCAGATTTTCCTTCAAAATCCACACAACTGTCAAAAATGGCGGGACCACAACCACCCACGACACATTGAAGGCTCATCAAGTATCCATCACCTCCAAGAATTTGAATTTGGTCTCCCTATGTACTTGGGTTCATTGAATTTCCCCCCTTTGTGTACTTTGGAGGCAAATCATGGAGTTAATGAGTCCACATTTGGATCTAGTTGTTTCTTGGCCATTTCTTGGCCTATAAAAGGAGGCCAAGGGCAATCATATAGTAAGGAGAAATTAGATCAAGGTTACTCTACTAGAATTGTATTGGAACTTCTTCCACCTCTTCCCACACCTCCAAGCATTCTTCAAGCTCCCTTGCCACCTTCCTCCAAGGGGAAATTGTTTCTCCCATTGCTCCCTCTCAAGTTATTTAGCATTTAGTGTGGACAAAAAGGACCTCCCTAAGGGATATTATTGGCTTCGCTTTGAAGCCTACACCTCCTAGGTGACACTTCTTGTAACAAGCTTGACCATTTGGAAATATAAATTGGTTCTTGTATTCACTCTTTGTTTTGGTTTGCATCCCCTCACCTTTCTTTATTTTATTCAAGTTATTTCAAGTTTTTGTTTTTGTCTTTCTTTGGATCATTAACAAGGGCTTGCATGATCAATTTGGGGTCAATCACATTTGCTTTATGTACTACAACACTGGGCCTTGTTGGTAACCTCAAAGGCTTCCACCAAAGTGGGAAGTGTTGCACTCCTATTGCATATATTTTCCCAATAGAGTTTTATTGCAAATCCACTCTATTTTTGTTCATTTCTGTTTAACTAGGTTTTTATTTGCTAGATATCTAATTCTGGGTGCTTGTTGTGTGCAAGTGAAGAGGTCCATACCCTTCCTTCCTGGAGTTCGGCCTCCTTTGGGTTGTAATTGTTGTTTACACAGTTGCACGGATCCAGGCATCCTAAAAGCACTACACGCGCAATTTTTCCTTAGATAGTCGTGTTGTACGCATGCATTAAATGACTCTTTCCCACATAGTAATCTACTCTCTATATATGCAACTTTGTTGTGTTGTAATCACACTATTGCATGCCAATAACTATATTTTCCATGCTACTATGCATCTGCTTTTGCTTTTTCTGCGCTACTATCATTTTATTTGATTTTTATTAGTTTTGCATACAATTTTGCAGTCCCAATGGTTGTTCACTAATGAACCAGATTACAATTAACTTATAATAGTTAGCTTTTCTTTAGTAACTAGCCCACTTCGAACAACATTAGGAAGCAAATAGTCCTTCTCTCTTGAAATCTACTAAGGTAAAAAACTTTGGGGATTTCAATGGGCCTCATTGTTGTCACTAGTATCAAAGACATATTATGTTCTTTGTTTACTTTTCATGCTTTTAGGATAAGTATTGTAAATCCACTTTTTCACACAAGCAAGGACCTAAATACTCTCCTCTCCCCAAGTATGCTATTCACCTCACACTTCTTTTGAGATTGGTGAATCAGAAAAGGGTGAGAAGTGTGAAACACCTCCATTGCACACTTTTACTTCATTAGCATTTTTTTTGCGAGCACCTTTAGCATCTTTAGAGTTAAATTTAAAATCTCCATTTGCATTCACTTTAAGCTCTCTAGTTAATTGAAACAATCAATTTTCTTATCTCACATGTGTTTGCATCACTAGAACATGTTAAGGGACCTAAAATCTCTTTCCTTCCAAGTATGCTCTTCACCTCACACTTATTATGAGCTTGGTGAATCATAAAGGAAGGGAATTTTTAAATACCTCCCTTACATTCCTCAAGTGAAGTTTGTAATGTCCCTTCTTAGGAATTTTATTAAAATTGCAATTTTTCACTTTTTTCCCTAGTTTGACCTTTGACTAGTTTGGATCTCTAGGTCCCAAATTTGCCCCAAATGATCCCAAATCTTCTGAGAAGGTATATGAATGATATTATAACATAAATATGTGTTTCAGGGATTCATTTGGACCTTTAAAATACTTCTGAAAATCCTCTTTCAATTCTGATCAATGTAGGACTTTACTAGTGATTTCCCTTTGACTAGTATTGGTCTCTAGGTCTCAAATTGACTCCAAATGCCTTCAAATATTCAAGGAAGGTGTATGAATGATATTAGAACTTGAATATGATGTTTATGGATGAAATATGGCCACCAAAAGACCTCTGAAAACTCTCTTAATATTCTGGACCAATTATGGAATTTTACTAGTAATTTGGGGTTCAAATCCCCATGGGGTAAGTACTGAAAATGGCTTCCCAAATGCCTCCAAACCCACTCAAATTTATGAACAGAGGTATGTAATGTGTTAATTATTTTATTAAAGTCTCATATGCACCATTAATGGATTATTACAGCTGTTCTCACCCTCTCCCATTCAACTGCAAAAATCCCCAATTCGACCCTTGGGGAAATGGCACTATTTCACCTCCCAATACAACTAAACTGAGTAAAAATGCTTCAAATGCTCAAGTAAAGTACATGAAACTTGTATAATACATACATGGTAGTATATTTATCACAAATATATCAGATAATCATCCATTCATTCGAAATCATCATCAATACATTGGCTCACAACAAGGTAGTGGGGAAATGGCATTGTTCTTCCATTAAAAATGAGATTTATACATTTCTACTTGGAATTTCGACCTGAAAATTTTTGGATATGAATAAAAGAGTATTTAATTCATATTAAAAAATAAATGGGGCATTAAAAGCTTCCCCAAAGAGTACAATAGCTCACCAAAAACGCCCTCCCTCAAGGATCAAGAATATGCCATCAAAACTAGAAATGGTTGAAGGAGTGAGCTGCAATAGAAGAAACCATGAGCTGCCCTGTAGCTTACAACTGCAAATAAAGATTCCATTAAAGCTCCAAATGAAGGGTCTTAATGGCCTTTCCAATTACCAACTTGGATGGGAATCTTTCACCCTCGAAATTGGCTAAGGCAAGAAACTAGTCATCCACTAGCTCTCCCTCTTCACAAATGCAATTGCAAATTCTACAAATGATGAAAAGCTGGTTTCCTTCTTTGTTATTGACATTTGTAAACTTATAATGTCCTCCATGGGTCTAATTCCTTCCAAGAGACTCATGCCAACTCATGTTGGGAAGAGATTCCAAAGAACGCCACTTGTACAACAATTCCTAGTCTCCCACTTCCACCAAATCACATGTGGAAGCATCTTAGCTGCCCTAACACCCTTGAGGGCCCTCTTGGAGTCTATTTTTAGCCCTGACATGTCATATATGTCATATGTCAGCCTTCAGGTCTGATTTGTGTCATAGGTGTCATAGCATCTTCATCATTGTTGTCATAGAGCTAGGGAATCTAGCCCAAGTGTCTCACTAGCTCCAAATTGCCTCTTCCTCTTCCATGGGAGTTAATATTCCTCTATATTTCGACCTTGGATGAGTCATGCAATGAATAATACCTTTTTGACTCCCCCAAGTATGTTACCATTCACCTTGAATTCGAATTGGTGAGAGAATGATGCCAAATGTAGTGGGGAAATCTAGCCATATGTGGGTCCCACTTCCTCCATGTGTCTTCATGATGAAATGCCACTTTGATTTTCACTTGTATATATTTATTTATCTCCTTTATTAAATATTTATGCCATTCTAATGTTCAAACATCATTTATTATCCCCATTATTCCAAATCCCAAAGCTTCCACCCCAAACCTAGGAAACTAGTAATTTTCCTCTTTGGTAATTATTTGACCTTTAGCATCAATTTGACAAACTCTCATGAATAGGGCCAATGTGATTAGGCCATTGTGACCCAATACCAAATTTGGGACATGACAAAGTTAGACCCTAAAAATCAACATTTCTAAAATTCCAACAAACTAGAATCCTCCACAAGAGGTCACAACATAGCATTTTAGTTAGGTATGATTGATTGGGATAGGCATCCATTAATGCCCACCAATCTAGTTTCACTAAGTTTTTGAAACATAACATTGTTTACTTATACAGTACTATCAAATCCTACTATCAGCAAGTGTTGAAACAAAACCCACATAAGAAGTGAGCCATGCCCAAGTAGGTCAAAGTCGAGGTATAGTTTCCCTTCCCTCTCCAAATAGCCACTCATCGTTTTTTGGAGGTGAAGCTATACCGCCCATGATGAACCACTTATCCACACTTAACACAAGGTATCTTAGTGTCCAAACTTAGTACATCGCCAAGGAGCAATTGTGAGTGCAATTGAATCCTGAAGTCAGATTTCCATTGGGAAGTGTTTCTGTTCCTTTAGGAACACAGTCCCATCACTAGTATAACTAACTCTTTGTTACATTCACTAGTCAATTGGTATGTGGACCCCATTGTCACCATCAATTGTGATTTTTGAAGGCCCGATTACATTTGAGAGGAAGCACGTTATGTCTTTAGATAATTTACACTTATTTTTCTTTTTAAATACAAGTTCACTAACTCGTAATTAAAAAGAACATACATGTGGGAACTCTTGCACTAAACTGACATAGCAAATATCAGTCACTTTTGCACCATTTTGCATCTATTGTGGTTGGCATATTTTTGCATTTGTTCAATTATGTTTATTTCCATCATCACTCTCACTTGTCACTAAGCTTTAACCATTGAAGAACAAAACCCCTTAAGGAAATCTTGCAGACTGCAAGGCCTATCCTCTCTCTCGAGGGATATTTTTCTACTTTCTCCTTGTGGTTTACACAAGAGATATTCTAGTTGGGGACTCTCCCAGGCCACATTGATAGGATCATTAGGGAAAGGCTGCTCCTTGATTGATTCATTTTATCCCCACGAATAAGGTGTAAACCCTTTTGCTTCATCCTCTTGTGGAAGAGGAAACCCTTCCTTTTCTCCCCTTGGAGATACTTTGGATCCCTTTGGTTCTCCCTCTCACAGAAGAGGACATACTTTATTTTCACCTCTCAGCGGAAATCCATCTATTTATTCTCCCTCTTTGAGAGGAAGTCATACAAAATCTTCGTCTTCCCATCAAAGATAGGGATCACCACCACATATACTATGGTCTCCACCTCACAAAAACCGCACTCAGTATACAATGGCAAGATATACTCCCAACCTTCCTTTCATGGCTACTCTAAATCTCCCTAATTTGGCCAAATTGATTAATGACCCTGTAGCACATGATCAAGCATGGCCAGTTATGCCGGATAAAATTCCCTATGATACCCCTAAGTTTGAAGGGAAACAAGGAGATGATCCCGCCAACCACGTCATGTCATTCCACTTATGGTGTTCCTCCAATAGCATAGTGGAAGACTCAGTGAGGCTCTGCCTCTTTCAATGAAACCTTATCAGAATGGTAGCCAAATGGTATGTGAACTTAACTGGAATAACCTATGCCACCTTTGCGACATTGGCCACCACATTTCTCACATACTTTCAGCTCATGTTCATCGTGACCTTGGTCTCAAAATTCTCACGGAATTTAAACAAAACACATCTACACACATAGTAGATCATATCCATGAGTGGTGTAAATGCCGCACCTTATGCAAGATTGAAAGACAACCACAATTGTTATTGGATTGGTTAATCAAATCACTCCAACTGGATATTGCAAAATATGCAGCAACCTCCATGTCACAATATAACGAAGAGGCCATCATAAAGACCCAACATTTCGATCTTATATATGCACAATATGGATATACCTAGAGGACATAGCTACGAATTCTGGGGGGGATTAAAAATACTACACCCTAGTGGTGAACAGATCCCCCATATTCCCAAAGTACTACTTCGATACACTCCACATAACCCCCATATGAAATCCTCCCACAATTACAGTATTGTGGATGACTTGGCTCAGTCACCAGCTTCCATGTCCATGTTAGAGGTGCTACAGTCTTGCCCCACCCAATGAAAGGAAATAATCAATGCATTGGTTGAATTTGACCCTTCCGAATCACACCTCATGGCCTTTGAACTTGACAAAGGTGAACTGTGGCTATCCTTGTTAGTCCGATTTCAAGTCACCATTATGGTGAAAAATATTATGATTCATCGATGAACGTGCATCTACATGCGTTATGTCCTCTAATGTTTGGAAATGATTGGGATCACCTAAGTTAGTCCCCTCGTCTATCGCTCTTCGCGCATACAATAGGAGACCATCACAACCTAGGGTATTGTACCAAAATATTCCCATCAAGCTAGGGGGTAAATGGTGATGATCTCTATCGAATTAGTCGATGCAAAAAATGATTACGATATCCTCTTGGGTCATAGTTACATGTATACCATGAAGGCAGTCACCTCTTCAGTATTCCGCATCATGAATTTTCCCTTTAATGTGAAAATAGTCACCCTTGACCAAGTTAATTACTATGAACCTAATACCAACACCAACCCTGACAGCTTCCTCCCCACTATCGTCAGAACCATTCAACCCCCTTACATTGATATTGGCCTGGGAGTGTACAAGGACTCTAACTTTCTAGGGGTGTATTCAGGTCCACCATTAGAAATACCTACAATAGATGATGGCCTTATGTGCACCATTTTCACCCCTAAAAATGTCCCACCTCCCCCTCAACATCGTCATCATCACATCCCATTATCCATGGAATTGAATAAACTCTAACTCCATCCATGCCTCCCATATTCCAAGTACCATTCTTGTACCCCCCCACGGGAGTACAAGGGATGCTATTTATTGCTCGAATGGCTCTACTAGGACTCACTTTGGGTATACCTGTGTGGTGCATTACACCTCCCTACCCCAATATGGATTCAAAACCTGTATCCCATTATGAGTTTGTCTTGGTCTTATCCATTATGCCAAATAGGCCAATCACACCATCTATACTGAGCACCAAGGTCCAAACCTACGACATCTGTCACTAAGCCACCTCCGGTTTCCACTAAATCCACCAATGGTGGAATGAGACAACCTAAGTTGAAATCCTCCCTCATACACAACCTTGCTCTCGAATCATCATCGGGGGTCACTAAGACTAAAGCAGGGGGCATGACCCAACAATGATTAAAATCCCAAGTAATGACCACCAGTACTCATGTGACAGGGGTCATTCCTCCATGTTCCTTATGCAGGAAACAAGGCCATGCGGCCATCCTCTACCCCACCTTTTCAGAGCTCGGGAATCTTCTCAATAACCCCATCATTGTGACACATGCTCCACTTACAGTAGCAGGGGTACCTCTTCTTCGCCCAACTTGACACCTAATTCCAAATCATTGCATACCAATCACACATGTTTGATTTTCTCTCAATTTGGGAATTACACACATTATTGTCCCGACCTACCTCGATTTCGAGACTCTTTGGCGACCATTTTCCTCACCCAACCTTTACATGAGAATCCTTCACCTCAACCACTAGAAACAACTTCTATAAATATCGTTACCTCAATGGACCCCATTTCTATAGTAAGTTCCCCCAGTACAAATCAATCAAAAGAGTCACTACCCAACCAACAATTTCCTCTCTATATGTTGATGTATATGTAACTTCGGAATGTATTTCACATATATGTAGATTGTATTCCTATAGAGATGTTATTATTCCTCTATACGGAATTGGTTGTATTCCTATAGAGATGTTATTATTCCTCTATACGGAAGTGTCGCCATTTATATTGTAAGTGTCGTAACTTATACTTGATGGGTTATTAGACCACCTTGTTGGGGTCGGCCCTATATAAGTCATGTGGTTCAAAGGGTTATTAGACCACCCTATTGGGGGTCGGCCATGTGGGTCAAAGGGTTGTTAGACCACCCTAGTGGGGGTCGGCCCAGTCAGCATTATGTTAAGTGGTTAAGTTGAGGCCGACCTAGTTGAGTAAAGGTCAAGTCAAGTTAGTGTATAAATAGAGAGTGTGTCTCTCTCATTTTACACATTCTATTCTCTCACTCACACTTGGGAGAGTGGCGCACTTGTGGAGGAGGAGGATCTACTGCTAGGAGAAGACTATCTCTTGTCTTCTGGTTGTATCATTGCTCTATCTATCTCTGAGGAAGTTATTGGGGTTTTTCACCTTTATGG
Source organism: Larix kaempferi (assembly GCA_027924585.1). Classification (NCBI taxonomy): domain Eukaryota; kingdom Viridiplantae; phylum Streptophyta; class Pinopsida; order Pinales; family Pinaceae; genus Larix; species Larix kaempferi. Next base: position 17,827,802 of record BSBM01000007.1, on the reverse strand, counting down.
TTTTCCCCAAGTAAACTTTGTGTCTCTTGTGTGCTTGCATTATTGTGTCCATGATTGATATGTTGTAGATTTGTTGTACATATTGTTCTCTAAGATAAGATCCTAGATCAGATTGAAGTAAATTCTGAAAATTTAACATGGTATCAGAGCTAGCCTGAAAGAAGGCATGATATGGCATGTATGACACTTGTTGCACTTACGATGCTAGGGCTTGATATAGAAAAAACCAGTCATCGTAGCACTTTCGCTATAAATCCATTTTGGAAATTTTTTTGGATCTAAAACTTTTACAGTTAGACTATCAGATCCTGATGTACCTTGTGTCCAAAGGACAACCTCTAATTCGTTGTACTTTGTGATTTATGATCTGTACAATATAGGGTTTCTGCCTCTTCCAGATTTGAGTCAAAATCAGGTGACCTTGGGAGAAAGGTCATAACTTGGGCTAGGAAGCTCCAAATGAAATTTCGTAAAATGTGACAGGTAGTACATAGACTGTACTATCTCAGGAAAACATTTCAAAGGCCTAAGTTGAACCAGTGACACGTGGCCCTCCGTACAAGTTCACTCTCCTGTATTATCCCATAAACAGGTCACGTTGCGACACTTGGAATAACGCTCTCTCAGAGATTCCAATTGAGGTCAGAGCTGTCAGGATGGAAAGAAAACAGGGCGATCTATCTCAAGAAAATGTTTCAGAGGACGAAGTTGAAACAGTGACACGCGGCACTCCGTACAAGTGCGCTCTCCTGTATTATCCCATAAACAAGTCACGTTGCGACACTTGGCATAACTCTCTCTCAGAGAATCCAATTGAGGTCAGACCTGTCGGGATGGAAAGATAACAGGTTGGGATATCTCAAAAAAAATTTCATACCCTATGTATCAAAAGGTTCGGAGTTACACCAGAAACAATCAGGTACATATTTCTGTCAAAACAGAATTATTTCTGAGTACCTTCATTCATGGCTTCCAGAATTTCGGGCTTCGGAGAAAGTTGGAATTTTTGTAATCGGAGACCACGGCTGGATGCTACTCATCAAAATCGAAATTTAGAGACCAAGATTATATTTTTTGGTTGGGCAGAAGAATGGGCTTGATCAAACCCCAGTTCGAGACTTTGATCGGAAAGATAGAAAATTAGGGCTTTTGCAAAAATTGGAATTTTGGAAATCTGTGACCACGGCTGGAAGCTCCTCAGAAAAATCGAATCTTAGAGTTTTGAATCAAATATTTTGGTTGGGTGAAGCTCCGGGAAACTCAAACCCTAATTCAGGGTCCTCCCTAGTGAATCCAGAAATCTAAAAGGCAATTTTGAGGGGTGAAACTTTACAGTTTTCAAATTCTGAATATACCAACTTGATCATCTCATCAAGGCGCATATTTCTATCCTTTCAGAAGTTTAAAATTCAAAGTTTGACTTTTCTGGGGTTTCTTTGACAAACCCTAATCTAGCTCCAGGTCCAGTTCTTGCAAATCAAGTAGATTGGATTAATCCTAGAAGAAGAGGGATTGGTCACCTGCATAAGTGAAGAAGTTCCTGTCTCAGAGGGAGATGAGGCTAAGGCCTTCCATAAGAAGATTGCAAGCAATCTCGACAGCTATAGCTTACAGGTATGTTTCATGGTTAAGTTTATCATATGTTTGTCTTCATATCATTACAGTACAATCTTGATTAATTACTGGACTTGTCGTATCACCTTAATAGAAGATATTCATTGATTAAGGTTTTGCCACTTATGATTGTACTAATGCATTGTGATGTTGTATGAGGTTTATGATTGTTTGCTAACACAAAAGGTACACCAAGAAAGTCAAATCATGTTCTACTTCAAGAACATATGCTCATGGTGACATGAAGACAAAGATTCATCCATTGTCATGGATCACATAGAAGATCTACTTTCGAGGAATGTATAACTTGGTTCTACAATGGTTAACTTATGAGACATGCAGGTTACTAGCACAAGTCACTGAAGAGAACCAGAAGACATTATGCGGGTATATTAGACATAACTAGCTAGCATGCTAATCCAGGTATGTTTTTCCTATATCAAGCTAGAATCCTACCTTGTGTTAGGATCTTATACTGTTGTGTTGTTGATAATGATTATTCATGAAGTCATAGGTTTGAATAATCATGGTTGTATGCATATTATGTTTCGTACCATAATTGATGATATGACTAACCAGAAGAATCATGAAGGTATAGTTTTGAATAATCATGGGTTTTATGCATATTATATCTCTTATCTTGATTGATGATTCAACTAACCAGAAGAGTCCTATGATCAAATAAGAATATGTATGAGTAAAAGAAGACTTCCCTGAAACCTTGAATTCTAATGTTTATTATCTGTGAATGATCATGAATATACATGCTTGAGATTATTGTGTTTTGATAATATTAAGATTATACTAATGAATGTTTGATTATGTATGAGACCTAAAGGATAACACAATGATGATACTAACAAGCATGCATAGGGATCAAGAATGTATATAAGTTCAAGGACAGGTAATCTAGGAAGAAAGTAAAGGAGCATACTCCAGTAGTTTATGCAAGGATGTAGATATCCAGAGGGAGTTGACCATCCTTCTGCATTCCACAACAGAAAGGTGTAGAAGAAGCTACTTTAGCAGCTCCTGCAAGGAAGCAAAGACTCAGAGGGAGTTCACCCAACAAACAAACAAAGATAAGTATTTTAATTACCATTCCTCACATACTTGTTTGTTTAAATAATATTATTCAATGATGTATATGCTTATGTTCCTAGAATTAGGTTGTGTATTATGCATATTAGAATAGTTGCATTGATGAATAGTATACTACTAATATACATGGGTAAGTGGCCTATGGCACTGTACAAAATTCCATTGCTACTTATCTAGAATGAAACCTCTTTGCTGACATGTTAGGAGTTGTGCACACTCTTAACAATGTTCTGGTAGAGATTGGAAGGCATATAGAAAGTTACGAAATATGGATAAATATTGTATTGAAGCATTGGCTAAGATAATTGCATGACTGTATGACATATTTATTTATGTGTAAGAATTTGTCTGAAAACTATGAGATGTTTTCTAATCATGCAATTTAACTTGTTGTGTAGGAAAGATCGTATACCATCACCTACAAAAGAAGGACTACAACATTTGTTCAAGCAACAAAATTATCTATTGAAGATATTGAAGTTCCCAAGATACGGGAAGAATGCCATGATCCGTCGATCATGAAGAACGATATTTGGGATGCGGTCCCAAGAGTTGAAGGGAAGTCTGTTGTGACTTCCAAATGGAACTATCAGATCAAGCATGCTACAGATGGCATCATAGAGAAATATAAAAGTGATGAAATAGAAGATACACCAAATGAATTTCAAGACAGCATGGTGTAGTCATATATGTGTGTAGAACTTGGTATGGTAGGATAGACAACTTTGTATCCAGTTTGGGCTTTACCAAGAATAAAGCGGATTCCAACCTTTACTACAAGGTTGAGGAAGGCAATCCAGTGATACTACTTTTGTATGCGGATAACCTGTTTGTTACAGGTGAAGATAGATTGATTGTCGACACGCAGCAGAAGCTTGCTGCCGAGTTCGAGATGAAGAACTTGGGGATGATGCACTATTTGTTTTTTGGCATGGAGGTGTGGCAGAGTGCAGATGGAATCTTCCTTGGACAAGGGAAGTATGCAGTAGAGATCCTGAAGAGGTTCGGGATGATGGATTGCAAGGCCATGGCCACACCTATGGCATCGAATCTGAAGCTTCTTTGTGATGCTTCATCTGAGCCGGTTGATGTCTCTATGTATCGTCAGATGATTGGGTCCTTGATGTACCTGACGAACACGAGACCAGATATTTGCCTTGCGGTGAACACATTGAGCTAGTTCCTGACGGATCCGAGGAGTGTTCACCTGGTTGTTGTAAAGCATGTTCTGAGGTACCTGAAGGGTACAGTGGATTATGGGCTCAAGTATGAAGCGAATCAAAAGTTTTAACCTGCAGGGTTATGTTGATTCAGATTGGGTAGGCAGTGCTGCAGATAGGAAGAGCACATATGGGTGCTGCTTCAGAATGGGATCAGGTGTGATCTCTTGGTTCAGCAGGAAGCAGACCTGCGTAGCACTGAGTACAGCTGAGGCAGAGTATATTGCAGCCTGTTCAGCTAGTTGTGAGGCAGTATGGCTACAGAAGCTACTGTCTGAGTAATTTGATCTCCCGTTGGATGCTACTGGTATCTTTTGTGATAACCAGAGTTGTTTGAAGCTGTCCGAGAACCCAGTGTTTCATGACAGGTCGAAACACATAGATATCAAATATCACTATATCAGGGATATGGTGCAGAGAGGAGCTGTGAATCTCCTATACATTGCGATGGACGACCAGATTGCAGATGTGCTGATGAAGCCACTAGCCGGGGTGAATTTCGAGTACTTCAGGGAGAGGCTTGGTGTTCTTCAGATTGATGACACTTCGAGGAAGAAGTGATGGACACATTTGCTGAAGCCATTCCAAGCATGTTGGAAGGATAATTCTTCACATGGCTGTGGATGTAAGCGTTGGATGATGAGCATCAGGATGATGCTATAGTTTCTGCTTTGTATGATCAGTTGGATCATTTATATGTATGTGTGCATCATGTTGGATGTTGGATATGATCAGTTGGATCATTTATATGTATATGTATGTGTGCATCATGTTCGATGTTGGATATGATCAGTTGGATCATTTATATGTATGTACGCATCATGTTGGATGCTGGATATGATCGGTTGGATCATTTGTATGTATTGTGTATATGCATCATGTTGGATGCTTGGACCATGTATCTGTATATGTATCGGGTGGATACATTGTATGATCAGGTAGATCATGTATATTGATATGTATCAGGTATGATCAGGTAGATCATGTATGTTGATGGATACATTGTGTGTATCATGTATCTATGTATCAGGTGGATACACTATGTATGATGATATGTATCAGGTAGATACTTGGTGTGCATCAGATGGATGCATTGTATGATCAGGGTGATCGCAGATGACGAGATTCTCCAGATGACATGTAGCAGCATGTTGCAGTGATGATGATCAGGATGATCATGTGTACATCAGGATGATGTATGGTGAGTATCAGGATGATACTTTGTGGCTGTGGATTAGGTTGTGCAGATGAGCATGTCTGGGGGATCCTATAGGTCAGATTTGCGTACCCATAACAGCCTGGGATTCTCTTTCAAGGCATCGCTCTAGGAGGACATGTAATTTGTGCCGTGGGAGATCTTCAGGTCGGAGTTGGGTACCCGTAACATCTTGAGGTGCTCTTGAGAGGTTTTGTCCTATGGCATGTAATTTGATCCTGGGAGATCTGGACAAGATGAAAAAGGCCTCAGATGCTTCAGCCAGGTTTTGCCATGATCACATGTAATTTGCTCCTAAGAGATATGGATAGGATGAAAAAGGCCTCAGATGCTTCAGCCAGGTTTTGTGGTGTACCACATGTAATGTGCTCCTGAGAGATCCGACAGGTAGAGCTGTGTGCTCGTAACATCCTGGGATGCTTTAGCCAGGTTTTGTGGTGAGATCACATGCAATGTGCTCCTAGGAGATCCGACAGGTAGAGATGTGTGCTCGTAACATCCTTGGATGCTTCAGCCAGGTTTTGTGATGGGTCACATGTAATGTGCTCCTGGGAGATCCGACAGGTAGATCTGTGTGTTCGTAATAGCCTGGGATGCTGCAACCAGGTTTTGTGATGCACGTAATAAGTCCTAAGGATTCCACAGTATGGCCAGTGATGACGAAGACCTGCAGGTGGTGGGCCTACATCCAGTATGAAAAAGGACTGGCTCTGTAGAACTTCCTATGACGAGTAGATTCAGAGATTGATTGAGATAGCAGTAGTAGTGACGATGATGATGACTCAATGACGATTATCCAGTGACGATGATCCAGAGAAGAAGACTTGTGCTAGAAGACCTATGTCGAGAAATACCTTCATAGTTAAGAGGGAGTGTTGATGTATATGTAACTTCGGAATGTATTTCACATATATGAATGTTGTATTCCTATAGAGATGTTATTATTCCTCTATACGGAAGTGGTTGTATTCCTATAGAGATGTTATTATTCCTCTATACGGAAGTGTCGTCATTTATATTGTAAGTGTCGTAACTTATACTTGATGGGTTATTAGACCACCTTGTTGGGGTCGGCCTTGTATAAGTCATATGGGTCAAAGGGTTATTAGACCACCCTATTGGGGGTCGGCCATGTGGGTCAAAGGGTTATTAGACCACCCTAGTGGGGGTCGGACCAGTCAGCATTATGTTAAGTGGTTAAGTTGAGGCCAACCTAGTTGAGTAAAGGTCAAGTCAAGTTAGTGTATAAATAGAGAGTGTGTCTCTCTCATTTTACACATTCTATTCTCTCACTCACACATGGGAGAGTGGCGCACTTGTGGAGGAGGAGGCTCTGCTGCTAGGAGAAGACTATCTCTTGTATTCTGGTTGTATCATTGCTCTATCTATCTCTGAGAAAGTTATTGGGGTTTTTCACCTTTATGGTTTTCCCCAAGTAAACTCTGTGTCTCTTGTGTGCTTGCATTATTGTGTCCATAATTGATATGTTGTAGATTTGTTGTACATGTTGTTCTCTCAGTTAAGATCCTAGATCAGATTGAAGTAAATTCTAAAAATTTAACACTATAGACCTCAAATCCTAGCCATTATTCTCAATCACACCTACACTACTCTCTCATGTAGGTCATACAGGTTGATAACTCATCACTCCTTCCAATGTCCTCTATTGGTTGCATTACGCACCATTTGCGCTACAAATAAGTGACTATCAAATAACCTTACCCCTTTGGGAACCACCCTCCCTATTGTAATGGAAGAAGAACACAATTCTGCTGAAGATAATGAAGAGCCTAACACACTAGTGATTTATCCTCACCTTGGCTATGATGACCCCCCATCACCAGTTTACCAGTAGGACTTCGACCTTGGTCTTCCCACAATATGATATCCCCCCTCTTACCCCAATACCCCTTCGTTATGTCGAAATCCTTCATCTTGATTCAATACCCATTCCACCAAATAACTGGACCACCCAACTATATTCTATCCAACCAAATGGTCACATCACTAGTCGACCCACTCATACCAACTCTGACAATTCCTTTTCTTCTGATGAATACATGTTCGAGGAATATTTATTCTCCACAGATGAAGAAATAATAGAATCCATGCATTTATATGAACCCCCTTTGGATGAACTCCATCATAGTCCATCGCATGTCCCCACTAAAGACTCAATGATCACTATGGTGGCCCAACAATACACGATTAAATCAAAATATTTTCTACCTCCTAGTCACATCGATTGGTTCAAAAACCCCATCCCGGATCCTGATGACTTCGAAGATGGAAATCTATCCAGTATTTCTCCTATGATTCAAGTTAATATTTTTATCATGCCAGGAGTAATTGAGAACATCTCAATTGGTGCATCATGTTCACCGCAAGAAATCATTGACTTCACCACCCTCTTTAAAGAATTTTGAGATGTATTCACATGGTCATATGAAGATATTTCAATTTTATACCCCTCAATTGTGGAACACCATATCGACACTTATCCCTGCTCCACCCCTCCAAGGCCCCTGCTATCAAGGCGGAGATCAAACAAATCCTACAGGTTGGGTTCATTTTCCCATTGCATATACATCTTGGGTCTCCAAACCTATCCCTGTAAACAAGAATCAAGGTACCATTTGAGTTTTTACTGATTTCCACAATCTCAACTTGGCCTTCCCCAAAGACAATTACGCCACCCCTTTCATCGACCAAATCATTGATTCTTGCATGGGTAGTGAAATGCTATCCTTTATGGATGGTTTTTTTGGTTAAAACCAAATATAGATGTTTACAACACCTTGAGGAACCTTTTGTAATATCCTAGCCAAGATCTGACCAATATATTTTCTTCCACTCATAGTTTTAATAAAATTTTACTGGCAATTTTTAAGGCCAAATTCTCAAACTGAGCAGGATGTAAGTGACGGGGATTGAAACTTTGAATGGGGATGGTAGGAATGATATTAGGTTCTGGAATTTATAAGGATGAGTGTGTAGCAGCATCTAAACATGGTCGGGGAAGAAGTCCTTGGCACCAAGTACTATAGCCATTCACTTTTCAGCAATAGAGCAATTCTATTGCCTACTTCGAGGCTTCATGGGATTCTAGCATATTCCAAAAAGACTGGGTGAGGGTACTAAGAGTTTATGAAAAAGTTATATCATTAATTTAACTTATAAAATATATAGGGATAATTTCTTAGTGAACTTGGGAAGTTTTGGAGTGATTGGGAGGTCGAATGCACACTATAGACTGCTAAGCTAGTCAAATTACAGGATTTTCCAAATGAGGCTAAATGCATCCAAATTCTTAATATAGGGGATGATATTGAAGATATATTGAGTTATTAACCTCCTCCAACTGACATAATTCAAAATGGATGCTCATAATTGATTTAGCCGTCATAATGGTGAAACTAGTCTAGAATAAGCACCCAACTAGCTAGTCTTGCATTTTAATTCATCAAACTGCTCCAATAAATCATAAAATTTGTTATGATATTAAATAAATCTCTGATATATGATCTTCAACATATATAAGTTGAAATATAACTTCAGATCATTTCCTTTTTTATTATTTGATTTCCTTCCAAAGTACAATGCCTCACAAGCTAGATTTTCATTACAATAGAGGGAGAATGGTGATCAGAAGTAGGAAATTAATTTGGATATGTTATGAAGTGGATTATAAGACCATATACAGGTCAGATGTCTAATATTTCTGCAATCTTAGCTTTTGATCTTCACTGGGGCGCATTCACCAAACTAGCTCTCTCCTCCAAGAGAAACTCCTCCAAATCTAGTTGAGAAAGATGTAGAAGTGGGAGAAGAAGTGGAGATCAGATCTGAAGCTGATATCTGAGAATGGGAAGCCTCCATTCTCTTCAAATAATATCCCACTGGGATCTTTGAAGTTCCTAGGCGCATCCATTGAATATTTTCTTCTCCTTCTGGTGATTCTCCTCCAAAACCAGCTGCAAATCTCCTGTAGAAATGATCTCCTCTTTAAGATGACTATGGATCTTCAATGGTGGAATGATATGAATTTTATTGGCTGCAATAATATATTCTGGACTTGCATATTACTCACTAAATCTCATGGGGCCTTGGGGCACATCTCCCAATAAAAACTGTTGAGGCACATCACTCAACCAACAGAGGCTCAGAGCTCTCAATACAAAAAATGCAAATGACAAAAGTTGTGCTACGGAGAAAAACTTTCTATGGCTCGGGGTAGACCACAATAGACAGATGACTACCAGAAAATAACTCAATTCCCAATGCAATGCTATTATAATGAAAATTCTAAGATATGCATAATAAAACCAACCTTCAACCGGATGTTCGAAGTAGATCCCCGTTGAGCTTTCAATCTCTACACTTGAACCTACAGATTAGTCTCGACAACAAATACAAGCAAGTGGATATAATATGTGAAATATATTAGCATATTCAATAGCACGATCCATGATATCATAAGAAAATGTAACCCAATGTAATTTAAACAACATTCACAACATCAATTGGACGATAAAATGAGTATTTCCATTAATTAATAACAAGAAGTACATGATACGACCTCTTGCCGGCAACCAATCTGAACCAAGAACTAGGTCTCTCCACTTGTTCCTCCACCACTTCAATCCCCCATGCAATGGAAAACTCAAACTATGAAAGGAGTTTGGTAGGTGACCATAAGGAGTTCACAACAACAAGGATCAATGAGTGTAGACTCAAGTCACAGCAAAAATGCACTAGAGTTATGTTGCTCTTTCTTTTTCCTCCCTTCCATACACCATAAGAGCTCAATATATAGCCTTCCAAAGGTAAGTGAAAGGTCGAATCGAGTCATTTCAGGGTATATGTAGGGTCAAAGGTCACCCTGAGACCTCTTTTTGGGAGTAAAAAGTAATTTTTCTATTGTTTTTACCACGTAACTCTATGTACACGGGCTAATTAGATTCATATTGTGTGTACGCTGGCTATAATGGAACAACAAGCGTACAGGAAGAAAAATAGGGAAACTTGGTTCCTGAAGGGAAAATAATGGATCTATGTCTATAGAATGAGTATTGAAGGCCAATCAATGTTGATGCTCACAAGGTGGGAAATTACGCTATAATAGATGTCCCCCTAATGTATGAGGTCAGAGAAGGTACTACGATGGCCGAAATACATTATAAATATTAGAAGTGGAGTGATGGAGACACAAATGGAGAGAGTATCCCACTTGTCATAATACAATAATATCTCTGAATACATGTCGGTACAATACAACAATCTGATACAGTGGCCATGATAGGAAGTACATAGTGAATACATGTCATAGGTGGTCATAACCATGACCCATACAGTAAGATAAGGTTTCTTGTTGAAAAGGAAACAACTAGTGCAATATTGGAGGTACAAACAGCTGATGTATGAGAAATGATATCTCATAAGTACAATCACGATCATGAGCAACATACTGAATGCTACTAACATCTGGGGTCTTCTACACAAATCCTCTACGGTGCAAGTCCCATCAAGTGAATAAAGGTGTTGAAGTCGAACCTGATGTCACATCGTATGATTACCAGTCAATGATGCATATAGTTAACAGACGTGAGATAACCCACCAATAATGAAAATGGGCATCAAGGCATAGAGTACAATCATCAAAGTGTGAATAGATGTGTTGAGGTCGAACATTAAGATGAATCCATCGATCAGGGAACATTGATGTATTCCCAAAACTATCGATGGAGAGAGAACTTACCACTAATGACTGCAAGCCTCAAGGTACTCAATGGAATCTAAGTCTCAATTTCAGAATAAATGAGTTGAATTTGACGGAACAAAACTCGCTGGAAGGAGGGAATTAAGGCATCCCCCATCAACAAGCATGAGGTAACATCTACACTGAAAGATTTGGAAGAACTCAGACGAACGGACTGAATCAATAAGGATGGACGACATGCAATAGTCAAGAGATCTGAGGAGTGGCCGACTCTAGTTTTAGGCCTTCCTTTGAACAAGAGCATGAGCATATGGATAGACTCAGGCAACATAGACTCAAGTAATAACACTATGCGATGCAGGAGGCATCAACAAAGGGATCCATAATGACTGGAAGCTTAACCAATCGGTGGAGTAAAATATGAGAAACGAGTACATCTCTTAAGTTCCTACTATAGTCTCGACTCATAATGGATGGAGTGGAATGAATGCTCTGTTCAAAGGCGACACAACAGCTGCCAACAAAAAGAAGTAACGATTCTCCCATCTGGATTTTTGGAATATTTGATTTTTTTGGTCTTTTTCATATTTGGAAAAGCTTGAAAAAGAATAAAATTGCTTATAGTACAAAATGTGAGGGAACGAGTGTCAAATGGCCAACAAACTAGTCCCAAGGGGTGGAACATACCTATGAACAATGCAAGGAAGCATTTGCAAGATGTGGACACTCAGGGGGGGTGTTCCCTTAGGGTCAAGGGTCATCAAATTGAGAAAGGAAAATGAAAGCTCTACTTGGATCGAAAGGGAAAGTGCTCAGGAACATGGCTAATGATTGAGTAAGCGGGAGCCGACACAAGGCTCAAGTAGCAAGCAGGATGATGCAATGCAATCACAAATCAATATACAAATGGGGGAGTACTTATGAGAGGTGGCCAGCATAAGACAAAGTAGAGTATGAATCTTTATCGCAAAGTCATGGCGTAACTACGAAGGACTCCTGATCCTAAGGAGAGACAACAGCATGGGTGCCAAAAGGCATAAAAAGGCTCTAACTAGGGCACCCATGGTCGGACAAGCCCTACCGCCAAATAACGACACTTCTATAACAATGTGAAGAATCAGTGTCGGTTAAAAAGCGGGGTCGCACCTAGGGTTAATGACAAATGGTCAAAGTTCAAATGCATAATGCGGGTGAAAATGACATCTAACCTATATGATGGGTGTGAAATATACCTACCGTAGGCGCGAAATGGTAAAAAAATCAACTCTCGTCGGAAAAAACTGTTCAAAATGGTACTCCAAGACGACACATTAGTCCAAAACAGCTTAAAACGGTAAAAATATAGGAAAGTGGGTTTTAAAAACTATAAATAGTAATAAAAATTTACAATTACTATTCCATTTTCACATTTTACCCAAATAGGAGTTTTTGGTTAGTTTTCATCTCAGATTTCAGTTGCTGATTCCGGAAGTTGCAGGCGTCCATTTCATGAGCCGTCTGGAGCAGGTTAGTCATCTCATCCTCCTCTTTCATTTCATAGATTTTATTTCAATTTTTAGTGGTCCAAATTTTTTATTAGCCCAGCCCTACTTCTCCACGGCGCTGTACGTGGGCTACAGCTCTATGGGTCACAGGTAGGGCCTTCTAGATGCGGTCAATGCTTGCGTTGACTGCGGGTAGACACTCCTCTGTACTCATTTTCCCGTGGGTACGGTCGTGAAGATGGTTTTTTAAATGATAAAAGCTATAAAAACTTTTTTTTTCCTCTAGGATGGTTCTAGAGTGGAGGGAAAGGGAACATGATGTTGTGGACAAGAATGTTCACCAAGATTTTCCCGCGCAACAAGCACTACAAGTGTGTGGTCTCTACAAATTCTGGAGCGTTGGGGGTTTAAGGGCCCAAACCAAATGCTTCGTCGATTGATTGATTACTGGGATGTAGACATGCATAACTTCAACCTGGATGGTCAAACACTCTCACTAGAGGTGGATGACATATACTTTATTACAAGGTTGTCCTGCCGAGGGGTGGTTTCTAGTCTTCAATCTCACACTGTAGGTGGTGGGATCACTATTACTGACTATATAGACCGGTACTGTATTCCCGGTACCCAAAAGGTGGGAATCCAGATACCCATTGGGGCCATTGTGATCTTGAGCATGAATATCATAGTGCTCACCCTCGTGAGGATAACAAGTTCAAAAGCTTTACATTAGGCTTCAAGGCCAGTGATGTTCTACGCAGCAGAGTGCATGAGGCCTATAGTGTATGATTGGTGCACAACGTTACTGGTGTCTATGAAGACCTAGTTAACGGAGTGTAAGATTAGGAAGGAAAAGAACTTCGGGTATGGAAGTATACTCTGTAGTTTCTTCTTCAAGAGAGTTCCAGGGCTTAGTCCGAGGGTTGAAGTCCCTCTGCACAGTCTCCGTGATCCATCCCTCACCCGGTGAGATGAATTATTGACACAACAGGGTGGTGGCCGACAGGCATCACCATATTCAACTGAGTTCTTCCACTGGTGAACCTGACACGTCATCACCATCGATGACTACCCATATGAGGGGATAGACTACCGGGGCGACCGCAACATGCCGCTCCCTCCAGGGGCTGCATTCGGAGACATTGGTACGTTACTCTTTTTATGTTTTGTGTATTTTTATTTTTTTTGGATTTTTGATTATAATGGAAAATACAAAAATATTTTTGGTGTAGTATCACATATTAACATTCCACTATTTGCTCACAGATGCTGTTCTGTGAAGACCATAGGGATACCTGAGACATCATTGTCGAGGAAGGGGCGGAGAGGTGGTTGGCACTACAACAGAGTGCACGCTAGAGACTGTACGGGTCAACCTGACCCGTATGACTACTAGAGTACCCATGATTGAGGTGGAGCATCTGCCAGAGGCGATTCAACGACATGTTGTAGGAGTACAGAGCACCTGGGTGAGGTTACTGCGGCGCATAGCCAATGCAGTACATTACTATGTTCAGACACATCCTGTCGAGGCAGTTAGGCCTCCCTATGGGGCTTAGATATCTCAGAGTCCTATATTTTTGTATCGATTATGTATATTTTTGAGAGCTACGGGCTCCTATTTTGTACTGTGACACCACATTTTGGACTTATTATTTATAAAAAACTATGATTCTCTGGTTCTACTATATGTGTATGCACATATGTGTGAATGAATGTTTATTTGTGTGCTTCTTTATTGATGTGACAAATTCCAATCTAGGACATAATTAGCATATGCATCTGATACATGATTAAAACATCTTGGAACATGAATGTATGTAATGGAAACAAAATGATGCTCCAAGAGTCTTACCCTTAAGAACCTCCGTAGTAATGTAGGATCCCTCACGCGATACCGGCCATTCAATTGAGACACAACCAGTTACGAATCCAGGCGGACTTCTAAAGACGGGATACCATGCAAAATGGCATCCCGAAGTAGCTCAACTACGACATTGTACTCAGCCACATTGTTGGATGTAGGACCGATACAAGCACCTCCTGAAGACACAATCTAATGGTTGGGTGAATAAATAAACCACGCAACTGAAGCGAGTCGCTGCATATGACAGCTAGCACCATCCGTGAATCCCAAGAAAACAGGATATTCCACTGACATCTGTCAACCAAATATAAGCGAATCAACATATCCAAAAAACCAAAAGAAATCTAAGTTATGTACAGAAGCAACTATATAATAGTATACAAAAGTATTAGCTCAAGCGTAATACCGCTTGAGGTAGAGCCCATTTCTAGGCTCCTTCAAGGCGTTCCCCTCATAGTATTCCAATTCATAGGCTCTTTTCTCAAGGACACACCTCACTATGTAAGCACCGTGCCACATGGGGTTAAACTTTCCTGCCCCCAGTGGTTCCTTAGCTTGGTCATACAATAGGACCAAGTCACCTTCAGCATACTATCGGAGATGGACAAACCTATCGTACTGAAACTTGACACGATGTTTGTTGGCATCTATAGCCACGGTGGCATCTCAACGCTGCTCGTCAAGATGCTCAAGGTGGATCAAACGTTGCTCAACATCTGACGTATCAGGCAGGAGCTCTATGGCTAGTTTCAATTAAGGGATTTTGCATTCAATCGACAATATAGACTCCACACCATGTACTAGCTGAAATGGTGAGAAATCGGTGGCAATATTAACTGCGGTTCGATATGCCCACAAAGCAGGATATAACATAATATGCGAGTTGCTCTTGCTTTGCTGGATGGTACCTTGGAGAATGGTCTTTAAGGACTTATTAACTGCCTCGACCTGACCATTCGCTTGGGGGTAGTAAGAGGATGAATGATCTTGACGAAACCCAAGCTTAAGTGACAAATCCGCCATCATCTTGTTTTGAAAGTGACTGCCATGGTCGATGACAATCTCTTTCGGGATACCGAATCGAGCGATAATCTGATTGAACACGAAGTGGGCTGCAGTAACACCATCAGATTTTACGGTCGGCATGGCCTCATCCCATTTGGAAAATTTGTCCACGGCCACAATGATATGGTGATTCCCCCCAGCCGAAGCTGGTTTGCAATCCATGAAATCCACCCACCACTTAGTGAAGGGACCAACGGTGATGATCAGATGAAGGGGCACAGGATGCGAGTGTACATTTTGAGAAAACACCTGGCAAGGGTGACATCTCTTCACAACGTTCATACAATCTTTAATGATCGAAGGCCAAAAGTAACCAACTCGCATGATACGCTGGGCTGTCGCAAGCCCAGATAAGTGACCACCACACGCGCCACCGTGGCAGTCATTCAACACTTACTCCGCTTCTTCATGATTCAAACAACGATGGAGGATAGAATCCTTTCCCCTACGATACAAAGTGTCACTGGCGATGACATAATATTTAGCATGATGTCTCACACGCCATCGTTCATCCCATGAATAGTGCGAAGGGAACTTAAAAGTTTGTAGGTATACAATGATATCCCCATACCAAGGGTCCACCGACGAGATAAGAAATAAGTGCTCATCCACAAAGGAATCTTCATGGATGATGTCCTCATCAAGTCACAGAAAATCCGACATGATCTCAGCGAAAACCAAGGATTTCACCGACTTCGCCGAAGCAAAATCGAGATCAAACTCCTGAAGAATAACAATCCATTTATTATACTTCCCCCAATTAAGTGTCATGAAAGCACGAATTGAAATGGATTGATGTGTGCTATGACAGTGGTTTTCCTAAGCATAATATAATGTCGTAAACGTTGGACTGCATGAATAGTTGCAAGTGCCAACTTCTCCATGTGAGTGTATCTCAACTCAGCATCTATTAGATTTCGACTAAGATAATAGACAACATGCTCTTGGAGTGCATCATCTACCTGAACTAAGACCATGCCAATCATCTCAAGAGGTGCGACCACATAAAGCAAGAAATCTCTAGCAAAGTCGAGTGGACTAAGCAGAGGGGGAAATACCAAAGCTTTCTTCAAAGCCTCGAAAGACTGATGGGCTCGCTCATCCTAGATAAATGGTGTGTCCTTCTTCAAAAGACGTGCGAAACCTTTGGTAAGATTAGCATAATTCACTATAAAATGTCATAGAAAAGTGGCTCTCCCTTGGAGGATCTGAAGTTGAATTAAGTTACGCGGGGGAGGAAACTGAAGTATTGCCTCAACCTTAAGAGGATTGATTCTTATACCCTCTTGTGAAACTACGAACCCTAAAAGACGATCGGTTTTCACAACAAAGATGCACTTGTTGGGGTTAAATCGAATCTTGTAACACCGGAATCTTTTGAAAATGAGGCAGAGGTGCTTGGGGGTGGTCCACTCTCTTGCAAGAATGACCAGCAAGATCATCCAAGTAATCCTCCACTATACACTTAAGGTCATGAAACGCATAGGTCATGGCACGCTGAAACGTGGCTCCGACATTTTTAAGGCCGAAGGGCATCTTCTGGTATGCAAATGTACTCCAAGGACATATAAAAGTAGTTTTATGTTGGTCCTCAGGCTTAATCTAGATCTAGTTATATCCTGAGAAACCGTCCATAAACGAAAAAACCTTACTTCCCGCACACGCATCCAAGATCTGATCTATGAATGGAGTGGGGAAGTTATCTTTCAGACATGCTCGGTTCAGATCTCTAAAATCTGTGCATACACTGATGGTTCGCTTCTTCTTATCTACAAGAACGGGATTTAACACCCATTCGGTAAGGGGAACCGGGTAGATGAAACCAGCTTTAAGTAGTTTCTCCACCTCTGCCTTAATCGTAGCTGCCTTCCTAGGATTCACAGCATGAATTCATTGTCGAACCGGCTAGCATTAGGGTATTTCTTAAATCTCATGTTCAACATTGCTGGGGTCTATTCCTGGCATCTCCTCATATGCCCAGGCAAAAACATCCTGAAATTCCTTGAAAAACTTGGTGTATATACGGATCTCATCAGGAGAACAATCAACACCGATATAAACATTCTCTATCTTTCCGGGTGTGCGAGAGATGTTGATCGGTATGGTTGGAAAGATATTAGCCATATTCCCCTCTGCGTAAATCCCATGTGAGTCCAAAGTAGCCATAGGGTGACCAACCTTCTCTGCAAGAGTCGTCCTAAAATCTTCTCGCTCAAGAAGATCGAGGTTAGGAAGAAAATAAGAGCAATGATTCAAATCTTCCCAAGGCCTCTCACTACCACACATGGCCTCAATGATGGCTTCATCTGAAGGAAAAGTACTATCAAGACAATCATGCGATCAAGATGAGTCGGCTACCCATGCTGAAAGAATAATAGGATCTTCCTCTTCTGTCCGTGAACAGGAGGGATTCGGCTCTACGGTGGCTTGTTGAATTTCACGGTATGCAAGCTCAGCTACAGATAATGGCATAGCCATTCCAATGTGCGGAATGTCTCCAGATGGGGCACTCGCGGATGGTAAAGTCCACGAATCATTAAAATATGAGGTTCGGAAGGGTACATTACTTAAAGAGGATGGCACACTATCGAAAACAGTTCCAATAAAGGAAATTGGTGCAACAAAGTTGAATGATCCCATCAAGGATGGATACAATCCTACACAAATGTTCCTAGTCGCTGGTTGAGAATCTTTGATCCGGGGAACAACAGTTCCCGGCGATGCTACGGAATTAGAACTAGGGAAGTCTAGCTGATTGACCATCACGATTCTGCCTTCATGAGGAAAGAAAATAACTCTAAACATGGAGGACACGATTGCTTTCATTACGTAGATCCAATTCCTACCCAGAAGAAGGTTGTAGTCGATGGGCGCACCAACCACCTCGACTTCAATAGGAACGGATTTCCAACCCAAGTGGATCTCAAGGGAAGGGAGAATACCATGCGGCCTAAATGACTGACCATCGAACGCAGTAATCATGGTCATATATTTTGACAAGGGAGGAGAGCGAAGAGATTTCTAAAAATCAAACGACACTACTGAGGTGGAAGCACCTTCGCCAACCACCGTACGTTTAACAAATTTATCTAAGCACCACACATGGACTTGAAAATCCACATGATAAGGCAAGCGGGGCTGGATATCATAAGTGTCAAATTTAATGATGCTAGGGCTACCCTCATCCCGGACTCCCAAAGCAGATAAAAGGGCGTTCCTCTGCGAAGGACATACCTATAAAACCTCAAGAGTCGACATGGCACATGGAGTTTGCCCAAATATTCTACAATGGAGTAGTTATGGGCGGCTCAAGCATTGGGATTGTGCACCAAGCACTTAAGAACACCTTTCGGTATTCGCGGCATAGTAGTGGGATTCTCGATATGAAGAGAAGATTCAGGAGGAGGAGGAGGCTCATTCCCCATATTCGGTTGTGGTGCACCATAATCACGTTGATGAGTAGCAAAATTAACCTGTGATTGGACCATGTTCACGCATCCGTAGCCACCAGCATGAGAAGAGGACGTCGTAGTTTCATTAGTCCCATAGCCAGTGACGGGAGCATTCAAATCCATATTATGATGATGCGGAAGGGGATCTTTCAACACAGCTGGGTTTTGTGTAAGATGCTTCGATGCTTCTTCAATTCGAGGACACAAGTGAGTCAGATGATCCTCCCCACAAAGTTTGCAAGGGAATTTCACCTTACGTCTCGGCTGACGGTCCCCACCAGCATTTTCGTCGTCCCGAGGAGGGTTGGCGTTCTCTTTTCTGGGAGTATTTCTATTACTTCCATTATTCCCATTGTTCCCACCCTTATGATTGTTTCTCCCATTAATATTTCCACCAGGTTGCTAGTTACTTAATGGGTTCGCCAACTATATAGAATGGACATCGGATGATTGGGTGGAACTGGATGAGGCGTGAGCCTGTTCGGGGGTAGATTGGCTAATAGAAAAAAATTTCATTTGATTTGTAACCAAGTCTACAGGTCGAGTACTCGTGGATCCAACAATTCCATTAGCATGTGGTCCAGGAACAGTCTTGGGCTCATGACGTGAGAGCGGTGCGTCAGGAATAATACGTACAGGATACCAGATTGAGCATAGAGTAAATCTAATTGTTGGGCTTTGAATATAGCTTGCTCCTCAGTTGTAATGCCGGACACTGAAACGTCCTTATATATGTAGGGAAGCAAAGACTTGACAAACCACTCCAACAGAAATTCTGGAGGAATGTTGGCTTTCACTAGCCTCTTTCATCGACGCCACTCTTGAATGTGATCAGATATGTACGTGGCCTTGTTCTAACGAAAGGTAGATAAAATTTCAGTGCCAGTATCGTAACAAACCGGAAACTAAAAGTGATCTAAGAAAACCAAATCTATCTCATTAAAACCCTTGTAAGTGCCCCCAGGCAACTTGACGTACCATTTCCTGGCTGCCCCCGTGAGGGTGCATTGAAATAATCTCAAACGGATGGAGTCATGAATTCGAGGAGCACCAAAGGTCAAAAGTAGTAACATGATCACCTAGATCCTCACCATTCTTCCCTTCAAACTTCAGAACATCAGAAGGGATCTTGGTAGGGACTGGAGGCCAAGAGGGATCGTGACATACTGGATCATTCGTGAGCTTTGAAAGATCTGGTAGATTCAAACAAGCAAGAAACAGGAGTTGTGGCTGTGCGGCTGGATTAAAGGCTCCCAAAAGAGGCTGACCTTGTGGACCGAAAGGATGATATGAACCATGACCATGACCATAGGGCTGATAACTTCCTCCAACTTGAATCGTGTAAGGGTACGAAGGTATATATGTGTTGTAAGCACCATAGTGAGGGGGGTTGTAATAAGGGCCAGAATCGGCTGCATTATAATGAGGGTTACCACCATAATTATGGTGCATATAAGTGCTATTCGTATTAGGGGTAGTCTAGTAATGACCATAAGTATAGGATATTTTCCCACCCCCAGTATTAGGAGGGTTGTTAACGTTAGAAAATGTGGTTGTAGTCACGAGTATATGCATAGAAACATGTGAGTTAACTTGTGGAATATGAGCCAAGTTATGAGAAGTGTTCCCATTGAACTGAGGAGTAGTCCTGGGAGGTGGTCCTCCCCCAACAGCTATTGTAGCCGAGGGGATATGACCAGACCTAAATTGAAATGGAGCAGAAAAGGGTGCGCCGCCCCCGGAGGGAGCAGTGCCCCCAGCACCAAGGCTAGTGCTATCTTGACTACCCGACGAAGTGGATGTAACATTTAAATTAATACTGGGCATACCAACTGAAAATGGATTAGTGGTCGAAGGGTTTGTAGTGTTATCAAGATCTGGAATCCCATATCGGAAACCCTGTGAGTGTGTACCATAAGATGGGTTTGACTCCGTGGGTGGGTCCGGCCCAAAACCTACAAAAGTGACGTGTGGGGGTGAACCTTCCTCTCCAACCTCCCTAGGGGTGGAAGGAATGGTCTGTCCATCGAACTCGACTGACGAAGTCATGGGAATTAGTCCCGCTGTGCCAAATGCAAAAGTCATAATGTAATCTTGAAGCTCGTCAAAAGTTTCAAATGGATCAAAGGGTAGCCTCCGACACCTCTTATAAAAAGGACGTGCTACCTCGTCGGCTAGTATACCATCCAAACGATGAGACTGACGGAGAGGTGGATCCTGATCCATGATAACTCCAAAAATTCAACAAATCTAAACTCCCCCTAACGACCAAATAACGATCAAAGAGCACACACCTAAAGAAACTACAGCCAAATGCACACAAACAGGACTGGCTCAAGGGACCTCCCGACACTACAGCCGATATGTCTCGCCTAGGAGAGGCTTGAGACTCCCAAACTATAATCGGAGGTAACAGAATCTGTTATAAGGATTCCTAGACTTCACTGCGTTCATAGGGTCAAATCCCTATACAACAGGAAACTGTGTTGGCTAACCCCTATCTGACTCAGGACAATCGCAGAATAACCTTAACGAATGCCCTATGTGATACCTAGGTAAAGAAACTAAGGTCACCACAATATAACCAATGCTCAAGCAGACAGTCGTAGGTGGGATATGTCGTATGGGCAGGGTAACTAAGCCCGAAACTCAAGAGGGTCAAATCCCCCAAGAGCCCCCGTACACGAACAAATCCTGGAAATATATCCCACGTTCAGCTAGTATTGGAGGGCTATCTCCGCAACCAACCTCCCGTGACCTCGTGCTTAACTTTGGTTTTAGTAGAGCTTCCTGAGAACACTAATGTATTCCACGGGTTTCTCCACTCCCTGGTCAGACACATAATGTTGGTTCAATAGTCTTGGATTGTTAACTCACAATGATCTATTCCAAGACTCTAAACCTAAGCTAGTTGGTGCACCCTATCAAAGACCAAATCATTTCTAATCAATTTTAAGATTAAGCGTTAATTTTAATGGCTGTAATTACTCAAAGGATATGGTAGTGAAACTAATGATGTATAAGACTCAATGGTATGCACGATCGAAAAACACTAGACTCATCTATTCAATAAAAGAGCATGCCACTAATATGACAATCAATCCAATGGTTTGAAATAAAATGCAATCTCTTTTAAAATTTCAATGCACAAGCAAGTTCTAGATGAAATCACAAGCACTCTGATGCAAAATGCAAGAACATAAAGCAAATATTTTTGTATTTTCACTTATAAATGGAAGGAAAATGCAAAACAATGTTTTTTGTATTTTTTCAATATAATGGAAAAAATGCAAGCAAAATCTAACTATTCAGTAAAGAAATGCAAAGCATATCAAGTAGACAACCCAGCAAATCCCAAACAGTAATACTCATCCAAGCTAATGAGCTATAAAAATAAGAAATGGCGGGAAACCAAAAATATCAAAAACTAAAGAAAGAGGAGTTTCTGGTCACAAACAGAGCATGGAATAGTCAGGAAACAGGCCAACTAAGACTCAGGAACACTCAGAACCAACCCAGCAACAACCCAAGGTAAAAAATCAAGCAATCCCAGAGTTATATGCGAATGTTCATAGAATAATAACGGGTATACGCGGGCTATAGTTCACACAGGGGCGGGTAGACACGGGCAAAACTAGGTTGATCCACGTACATGGAAAGGAAAATGAGCCCAAAAAGAGTCAAACAGCCCAGAAAAGCTAGTTTTCTAATGTAAATCCCAACGACCAATCAATGAGACAGAAGCTCGACAAACAACAACTCAAAATAAGGACAAATGCCTAAAAATCCCCAAAATGGAGGTTCCTCCCCAGCAGAGTCGCCATTTCTCTTACGGAGAAAAAATTCCTATGGATCGGGGCAGACCACAATAGACAGATGACTACTAGAAAATAACTCAATTCCCAATGCAATGCTATTATAATGAAAATGCTAAAATATGGAGAATAAAACCAACCTTCAACCGGATGTTCGAAGTAGATCCCCGTTGAGCTTTCAATCTCTACACTTGAACCTGCAGATTAGTCTCAACAACAAATACAAGCAAGTGCATATAATATGTGAAAGATATTAGCATAGTCAATAGCACAATCCATGATATCATAAGCAAATGTAAACCAATGTAATTTAAACAACATTCACAACATCAATTGGACAAGAAAATGAGTATTTCCATTAATTAATAACAAGAAGTACATGATACAACCTCTTGCCAGCAACCAATCTGAACCAAGAACTAGATCTTTCCACTTGTGCCTCCACCACTTCAATCCCCCATGCAATGGAAAACTCAAACTATGAAAGAAGTTTGGTAGGTGAACATAAGGAGTTCACAACAACAAGGGTCAATGAGTGTAGACTCAATGAGTGTAGACTCAAGTCACGACAAAAATCCACTAGAGTTATGTTTCTCTCTCTTTCTCCTCCCTTCCATACACCATAAGAACTCAATATATAGCCTTCCAAAGGTAAGTGAAAGGTCGAATTGAGTTGTTTCGGGGTATATGGAGGGCCAAAGGTCACCCTAAGACCGCTTTTTGGGAGTAAAAAGTAAATTTTTTATTATTTTTACCATGTAACTCACTGTACGTGGGCTAATTAGGTGCAGCCCACGTGTACGCTAGCTATAATGGAACAACAAGCATACAGGAAGAAAAATAGGGAAACTTGGCTCCTAAAGGGAAACTAATGGATCTGAGTCTATAAAATGAGTACTAAAGGCCAATCAATGTTGATGCTCACAAGGTAAAAAAGTACGCTATAACAAGTTGTCTAATGGAGTTGGTTGGCTTCTTTTATAAACTTCATGATGAACTGCTGATAAAGTTACTTGGCTCGGTGACTTGTGAGAGTAGGTTACCCACTTGCCCATCCTACTCCAAAGCCATGAGGGTGCCATCTTGGGATAATTAGCAAGTTTAGCTCATCCGTAATGGAAAGTGCGCCCTCCTTGAGAAAATAGCAAGTTTATCTTAACATAAGATGTTTCCCTTATTGACAACCTTGGGTTGAATTAGAAATTGCGCCCTCAACTTGCTTGCTTTTGGGGCTGACATGATTTTATCTCTTTTTTATAAATTGCACCTCCAAAGTTTCCTTGTTTTTAACTATGACAGCTTTTCTGTAGTTTCCCCCTTTGTCCTAGCTTTCCTCTTTGACTGAATTGGTATGCTCCATCTTTATGGCTTGAGTGCATTTGGTAATTTTCTTGATTTGCTTGATTTTTTCCATTAATGAATGCCAACTGATGGTCCACTTGGACCCATGCGCCCTCCAAGTCACCTATGCACACTTAATTCAAATATTTATTAAAATAACATAATTAATCAATAAAATTGAACTTTGTACATGCCTTCTTCATATTTAATAATTAAAACTTTCCTAGGTAGATTGATTAATTCCACTTTGACACCCTAGGTGCTTAGCAAGGTCAAGACTTTAGATGTCCTTCTAGGAAGGGACATTACAGTCCTCCCCTCCCAAATCTTCTTGTCCTCAAGCAGAAGCAATTCACCCAAGGTGCTCCTCATGTAGGAAAACTAGAACCTGACATTATATAGATGAACTCATGTGAAGAAGGGTTGACTTGCTCCATCAAGCCAGCATGTAAGTACCTCCAAAGACAAGCAATGTCAGGGTCACATTGCTTGTTTTGCATCTCCATCGGTGAGAATTCCATCCAAAACCAGGCCTCAAACAAAAGTATGTATGGATCCCAGTTCCTCAACTACAAGTATCCATGTAGTAGTGTCAAGGGTGGAAACTTGACATCCCAATGAATGCTAGGATCACACTGTCCGATATGCATCCTCCTAAGCATCATCCATATCATGTAGAACCCACCATCATGAAAGGTACTATGAATGATAGCAGTGGAATCATGAAGAATGTCTGAATCATGTAAGTGACAGAAATATGTCATTCTTCAAACTAGGCTGAAATATAGAGAGGTTCTTCATCATAAAATACATGTCCCCAAAGTGAGGTTGATTCCAAATAATTCTCTCCCATCTACTAGAAAGGTTCTTATGGTCCCAATTCACACAAGAATCAAATATGAATCCCATGAAGTTCAAGTGACAAGGGTGAAAATCCCATGTCCAACCACAAAAAGAGTAGGAATCATCCAAAAAACAAGGATGCCCAAGTTGCTCACAATAAAATGTGTGTGATGAGCAATACCCTTTTCCACTGATATAATAAGAAAGCTCACCTTTAGTGCTGCTCATTTCCAACATGTCTACACTCATCCCACAAATGTAGGAATCCAAACTCCAATTTATTGGTCCAAATCGAAAGCATGTAGCTCCCACATGTGCAGAGTTTTCTCTAGCCAAAGTTCTCAAATTTTCATCTCTGCTTCCATTCAAAAGAATAAAGAGAACATTCCATGCATCACTATGCATGATGGAAACATCAAATAGATGCCTCTGTTGCTGCTCAACAAACTGGTAAGGGACTGGTGTGCTCTTCAAACCCCAAGTTTTGATCACCAGGTCATCAACATAAAAAGGTGGATCCCTTTTCTCCTCATGTGGCCCCAAGAGAAAGTATCCCCTTACCCAATCTTCTTCTCTATATGTCATGGCTCCCATATGTATGTGGGATGATGAACAGTGAACCAACCTTTTCCAACATCCTCCTAGTGGCAACTCATAACCTCTTTGACAATGTAAAGGTGCTTGCTCTTCATCTTCCTTGTCTTCAAACTTCTCAAGCTCCTACCAATCAGAATACACCTCGTGTGCATGTGTGCAGAAGGTATCTAATGGCTGCAAAATAAATTTTTGCTGTTGCTCACATGTCAGGACAATGTCAATGATTCCTCTATCCAACCAATCATTGGATGAATAAGAAATTTTATTTGCTGATCCATATGGAATGTGTTCATCCATATGTATGTCTTCCTCAAATAAATAGATCTCATGATCTCTATGGAACTCTACAGGTGCTCCCCTCTTTGTCCAATGGCTCAACTCTCTGCCATTGATCCAAGGGTGCAAAACTCCATCACTTGACTCACACATTGAAGGTAAGTGTAGATATGATTCCTCCTTGTCAAAAGTGGTTTCACACACATGCATGGGCTGCCTCAACTGCTGCGGGTTAAGGTACATGTCATTGGCCTCAATTTTAGGATCCTCTCGATCATCATGTAACACCAAGAGGAAGAATCCTTTTACCCAATTTTCATTCCCAAAATTTGTGGTTGAATGTGAAGTGGGGAATGAAGGATGGCGATCCATGCTTCTGAACATTTCATGCACTAAATTTGTGGATGTATCCTCTCCATTGATGGCTGATCCATCTGTGGTGTACTCGTGTGCCTCTTCCTTGGAAGAATGACTATCTTCAATGAACCTCTCCAGTTCATTCTGGAAAAGGTCATGTGCTTGTTTTTCATCCACTTTTTATGTACATTCTTCAAGCACATACCAAACAGACTGCTCCTCATGATCCACCAACTCATGAGGTTCCTCCCTTGGAACATGAAATAATTCAGCCATGTTATTGTGACTTTGTGAAAGTTGGGAGGTGAAAAGTGATTCTGGCAACTTCTCATTAAACTGCTCAATCTGATTCTCAGATTCTTGGCAAGCACCATGAGCACCAATCAAAGAATCCTGGGTGGTTTCCAACATATGAGTGAGCTTGCTGATCTCCTCATCATTCCTCATTGCATCATTATAGTACATATTCACAAGCTCCAGCAAGTGATCTCTATCAGAAAGCAACTGAGAGAAATTTCCTCTTAGGCTTCCTACTGCTTCCCACATGTGCACAAAATCTTCAACGAGGATTGCTCCTTCATTGGTGCAGTTCTCCAACAACAGTGAGAGATCAAAGTATTAAGTTCATGGATATTTTTCAGTACCTCCTTGATTTTTCCTTCACTCATTTTCAAAGGTCCAATCAGTGCAAGAAGTTCTAGCTGTTGGACCTCCTCTTCTGCTTCTTGCAATTCAACCTCCCGTGATTCTTGAACCCCACTACTGGAGGAATCAACCAAACCAATCCTACCACTAGTAGTGCCTTCCATATGGGGCTGCAACAAGGACCTGCAAAAATAAGAATGGTATTCATGCCTCTGTGCACACCTATCATTCTCATGAGGCAGGTTTATGGCATCATGATTTTCACCCACAATTTCCGATTCACACCCCCCTGAGGTGTGCTTGATTTCTGCTTCCTAATGAGGCTCAAGAGTTGAATGTGAATCTGATTTATGCTCATACTTTGGATCAAATCCAAGATAGTTCTCACCATCATAAATTTGAACCATATCTTCTGCACTTATCTTGAAATCACCCATGAAGAAATTGGGAGTGATTTCACCTTCCATATTGCCAACAATCAAATGTTTGACTATTGGATCTTCCACTGTGCACTATCCTTCTTCCTCTTCTTCATATGAAAGGTTTGGTGACTCATAATCCTCATGGATGCTGAAAATAGGCTGATATCTAACCATGGGCTGCCCTCTTTATTCCACACTTTGAGGGTCTCCTAATGTTCCCACAATCATTGGTTTCTGAGGGGCTAAGCGTTGAGAAGAACATCCTTCATTATGGGGAACTAGTTTCTCCACATCATGGCACACATTATTGACAATGTACTCTATTCTCTTTTGATTACTTCCAAAAGAATCACGGGTACAAAATGTCTTCTCAACCTCCAAACTACAAACATCTTGAAAATACAAGATTTCTTGGATCTTTGTGCTCAAAGCAAGGGGATCTACCTCTAAGGACTATCTTCCAAGGGAATATTTTCCATCCACATTGTTCAATCCAAGTGGACTTGGAATTTCATTTCCATTATTCATTGTGTCACATAGGAAATCATCATCCTCATTTGTCTTCAATAATCCACCATCAACATAGATGATTTCTTCTACCACGGGTTCCTCAAAACCAACATCATCATCTGACTTTGTGAGCCTCATACTGCAACTTGGAGAAGATCTAAAATATTCATTCAAAAGAGAGATTATTTATTTCCATAGGGGTGGAGGAAAGTGCTATGATGCCACTGTAATATCCTAGCCAATATCTGACCAAGATATTGTCTTCCACCCAGAGTTTTAATAAAAAATTACTAGCAATTTTTAAGGCCAAATTCTCCAACTGAGCAGGATGTAAGTGATGGGGATTGAAACTCTGAATGGGTTTGGTAGGAATGAGATTAGGTTCTGGAATTTATAAGGGTGAGTGTGCAGCAGCATATAAACATGGTTGGGGTAGAAGTCCTTGGCACCAAGTACTAGAGCCATTCACTTTTCAACAATAGAGCAATTCTTCTACCTACTTCGAGGCTTCCTAGGATTCTAGCATATGCCAACAAGACTGGGTGAGGGTACTCAGAGTTTATGGCCGATTTATATCAGTCATTTAAATTATAAAATATACTGGGATAATGTCTTAGTGAACTTGGGATGGTTTGGAGTGATTGGGAGGTCGAATGCACACTGTGGACTACTGAGCTAGTCAAATTATAGGATTTTCCAAATGAGGCTAAATGCATCCAAATTATTAATACAGGGGTGGATATTGGAAATATACTGAGTTATTAACCTCCTCCAACTGACAGAATGCAAATTCGATGCTCAGAATTGATTTAGGCGTCATAATGGTGAAACTAGTCTAGAATAAGCACCAACTAGCTAGTCTTGCATTTTAATTCATCAAACTGCTCCAATAAATCATAAACTCTATTCTGATATTAAATAAATATCTGATATATGATATTCAATAGATATAAGTCGAAATATAACTTCAGAACACTTCCTTTTTTATTATCTGATTGTCTTCCAAAGTGCAATGCCTCACATGCTAGATTTTCATTACAATAGAGGGAGAATGAAGATGAGAAGTAGTAGATTACATTGGATCTATTCTGAAGTGGATTATCAGACCATATACAGGTCAGGTGTCTGATATTTATGCATTCTGAGCTTCTGATATTCACTGGGGCGCATTCACCAAAATATCTCTCTCCTCCAAGAGAAACTCCTCCAAATCTAGTTGAGAAAGATGTAGAAGTGGGAGAAGAAGTGGAGATCATATATGAAGCTGATATCTGAGCATGGGAAGCCTCTGTTCTATGCAAATAATATCCCACAGGGCTCTCTGAAGTTCCTTGGCGCATCCACTGAATATTATCTTCTCCTTTTGGTGATTCTCCTCCAAAACTAGCTGCAAATCTCTTGTAGAAAGAATCTCATCTTCAAGTTGACTGTGGATCTTCAATGGTAGACTGATATGAATGTTATTGGATGCAATAACATATTCTGGACCTGCATATTACTCACTGAAACTCATGGGGCCTTGGGGCACATCTCCCAAGAAAAACTGTTGAGGCACATCACTCAACCAAGAGAGGCTCAGAGTTCTCAATACAAAAATGCAAATGACAAAAGTTGTCTAATGGAGTTGGTTGGATTCTTTTATAAACTTCATGATGACTTGCTGAGAAAGTTACTTCGCTTGGTGACCTATGAGAGTAGGTTACCCACTTTCCCATCCTACTCCAAATCCATGAGGGCCCCATCTTGGGATAATTAACAAGTTTACCTCATCCATAATGGAAAGTGTGCCCTCCTTGAGAAAATAGCAAGTTTATCTTAACATAAGATGTTTCCCTTCTTGACAACCTTGGGTTGAATTATAAACTGTGCCCTCAACTTGCTTGCTTTTGGGGATGACATGCTTTTATCTCTTTTTTAGAAATTGCAACTCCAAAGTTTCCTGCATTTTAACTATGACAACTTTTATGTAGTTGCCTCCTTTGTCCTAGCTTTCCTCTTTGACTGAATTGGTATGCTCCATCTTTTTGGCTTGAGTGCATTTGGTAATTTTCTTGATTTGATTGATTGTTGCCATTAATGAATGCCAACTCATGGTCCAATTGGACCCATGCGCCCTCCAAGTTACCTATGCACACTTCATTCCAATATTGATTAAAATAACATAATTAATAAATAAAATTGAACTTAGTACATGCCTTTTTCATATTTAATAATTAAAATATTCCTAGGTAGATTGATTAATTCCACTTTGACACCCTAGGTGCTTAGAAAGGTCAAGACTTTAGATGTCCTTCTAGGAAGGGACATTACAGTCCTCCCCTCCCAAATCTTCTTGTCCTCAAGCAGAAGCAATTCACCCAAGGTGCTCATAATGTAGGAAAACTAGAACCTGACATTATATAGATGAACTCATGTGAAGAAGGGTGGACTTGCTCCATCAAGCCAACATGTAAGTAGTTCCTCCAAAGACAAGCAATGCCAGGGTCACATTGCTTGTTTTGCATCCCCATAGGTGAGAATGCCATCCAAATCTAGGACTCAAACAAAAGTATGCTTGGATCTCAGTTCCTCAACTGCAAGTATCCATGTAGTAGTGTCAAGGATGGAAACTTGACATCCCAAGGAATGCTAGGATCCCACTGTCCGATGTGCATCCTCCTAAGCATCATCCATATCATGCATAAACCACCATCATGAAAGGTACGATGAATGATAGTAGTGGAATCATGAAGAATGTCTGAATCATGTAAGTGACATAGAAATATGTCATTCTTCAAACTATGATGAAATATAGAGAGGTTCTTCATCATAAAATACATGTCCCCAAAGTGAGGCTGATTCACGGGGAACCTATATTAAAGTTTGCATGGAAAAGGTTCCCCAACTCACTCAAACTCGAGGGAAATTTTCCCATCATCAAATTGATTCCCCGACTCACCCAAAACTGCGGGAATCCCACCCATCATCAAATCGGTCCCCCGACACCCCAAAAAACATGGGTACCCTGCCAATTTTTCTTTATCTACAAACAATTCCCTAGTACACTCACAACAATTGGAACAACACTATTCTTTTTGGAATCAACCCTTGGTGCCTTTGATCGATGTTGTTGAGTCACACTATCCCTATCATTATGTAGTTTGTAAGTCACCATCACCCTTAGTGTCATGTCCCCAGCAAAACCAATCATCTATAGTTTGTCTCCCTTTGTTACACGTTATTACTTTATTTGAATATTTATTTTATCAGTTACTCCCCAAGTTGACATCAATCAAAGGAAGTTATCAGCATCATGCTTACCATTCAATATTGTGTTAGGTCTGTCAGTCTTACACATGGTTACAACATGATATTTGTTCTTAGGATAAGACCCTCGTCTTATCATGTGCTTTAGCTCTCATCAACACCAAATCCTCATATTCTGAGAGTTGAAATAGTTGCAGTTGTACCTTGGGATCCCTTTCAATCAATATAATGGATCACCTCGAACTAAGTAGGGAGAGTCATTAGCACTTCCTAACTTAGTAGTCTCTCCTATGCTCAATGTCAACACATCTATTGCATTAGGGAGATTCATACATTTCAAAGATAGCAGTGTTCACATTTACAAATCATGGTAGAAGTGGTTCAATGAAGTCCTCCATTTAGCAACCTCACTTGCATTTTGGTACCCCACCCCCATTGGATTGTCATGGTCATCAACAGTACCGCTTGTTCGTCACCTGTAACAACATTCCCAGGTTCAATTACCCTTACAGGGATAAAAAACGCCTTCATCCATGTGACAACAATCCATTGAGTTGACACCTTGGTATCCTCTTACTATATTCATTTTGATAGATTTTCATGAGCATGGGTATGCCCGCATTGTTTGTATAAAACACCATTCTTTGTTACAGCTTCACTGGTTATCACCAACAGTCTTCCCCCAAGGGAACCTTCCTTCCACACTCGCTTCAGAACTTCCAAACACATGGGAAAACACACAAAAATAAATGATGATGCATTATCGGCTCTACAGTACCTTCTGAACCTCATACATCAGGACGCATCTGTTAACACCTAAATTTCATACACATGCGACATTTTGGCTAATCCTGTAGTAAGGCGTCATCAACATATAGCATGCATCCCACTGAATACATCCTCATCAAATACAAAAAATAGCATGAGTTGAAAAATTCCCAAAGATAGTCAAAAGAAGGAGAAGCGTGCTTACACCTATGATAGACCACGTTACAGTGTGTATTATCACTTTTGTCTCCGCACTGCACCATCATGGATTTTCCTTCGAAATCCATGCGAATGTAAAAAACGGTGGGACCACAACCACCTGAAGTGCATTGAAGACTCATCAAGGCTCCATCACATCCAATAATTTGAATTTGGTCTCCATATTTACATGGGTTCATTGAATGGCCCCCCTTTGTGTACTTTGGATCCAAATCATGGATTGAATGAATCCACATTTGGATCTAGTTGTTTCTTGGCCTATAAAAGGAGGCCATGGGAATACATCTAGTAATGAGAAATTGGAGCAAGGTTATGTCGTTGGAATTGTGTTGGAACTTCTTCAACCTCTTCCCATACCTCCAAGCATTCTTCAAACTCCCTTGCCACCTTCCTCCAAGGGGCAAGTTTTTCTCCCATTGCTCCCTCTCAAGTTATTTAGCATTTAGTGTGGACAAAAAGGACCTCCCAAAGGGATATTATTGGCTTCCCTTTGAATCCCACACCTCCTAGGTGACACTCCTTGTAAGCTTGACCATTGGGAGATCTAAATTGGTTATTGCATTTTCTCTTTGTTGATGTTTGCATCCCCTCCCCTTTGTTTATTTTATTTCAAGTTATTTCAAGTTTTTGATTTTATTTTGCTTTGGATCACTAGAAAGTGCTTGTAGGATCAATTTGTGTTCAGTCACATTTTCTTGTTTTACCACAATACTAGGCCTTGTTGACAACCTAAAAGGATTCCACCAAAGTGGGAAGTTTTGCACTCCTCTTGCACATTTGTTCCCACAACACCCACTCATACCATCTAATTGGCATCATTGATGTGGTTCCCAATATTTGCGCACATCATACTATAAACCTTGTCACCCTGGTCCTTGATTCTCCCTTTTGTTATTAGCCTAATTTTTTTTTCATAGTACCCAATATACCTTCATAATTACTTGTCCCCATATTTGCGTTGCTCAATTTCTTATGCTTCATCTTATGGTCATGAGTAATGTCAACCTGTGTTTATCATGCTTTGTTCAATGGAATTCCTTAGTATTATACTCATTTGTTTCCATCTCATAATATATCTATCAAGTCCAAGTATGTTACATCTATCAATATGTTTCATACCTCATGTTGGTTTAAGGGACTCACCAATTCCTTTTATCTAGTGAATCTACCCATATCAACGTCAACTCATTAACTTTGGGGGTTTTATTTATAGGCCCAATGCCTTGGTCATCACTATCAGTTTACCTTGCATATTGCAGTGGATTTTCATTAGTCATCCTTGGTGACGTGGCTCCTTTTGGTATTCGACTTCAAACCATCCATTCACATCATGTTGATTTGTACTTATGCATTTCGATCCATTATAGTTATTGGTGGGATACCTCACATTTGGAAATCGTTATGATATTGGTTACTCACATGCTTGACCTCGCCTCATTATCGTATTATGGAGATTCATACTCAATCTTATTAGTGTTCCTGATCCAGATGAAGATTAGGGACATGTATGGCTCTTATTCAATTTTTTTTTATCCTCTAGTTTGAGTTTACCCCAGTCAACTTTCTATATGTTTCATGTTGTATTTTATTAGAGGGGGATTCTTTATTATAGTTATGTGCCCCCAGGGAAATATTTTTCCATCACTAGTTCAAATGGAAGAAACATTCAATTTTTACATGTAACTTGACCTAGCTACATTTATAAATCCAGAGTCCCATATTGTGCTTGATTTACTACTACATGAACATGGGGGATGCATGCTCATTCTGAGAACTATCATATCTTATCACCTTATTTTTTTTTTACAAGTGGTCGCCTTTTCTTCTTTGGTAATAATATTCACGCAATTCTAGTTGTCTCTATCTTCATAGGTCTTGGGAAAGAAACACATTTGTATTTCAACAATATGATTATCTCCTAACCTCACACATTATGGGGCATCTGTTATCATTCCAATTTAATCAACTTGCAACAATTAATGAATCTTATAGAGAGACAACCCAAATCATCATTAATTTCACTTATTACTCTAAAAAACAAGGAAATTGAGACAATTACTAACTTCAAATCCAATTCAATCTCCAATTTAACCTTCAAAGGAGTCATGGGGCCTCACCTTTATTAGTTTCACAACTTTTCAATAATTTCTGCAATACCCAGATGATCTTTGTAGTAGCATGGTTCGAGTGATTTTCAACCCATTAATATCAAGGATAATTCAGAATCTTGGTGGGTGAGTTCAAGGCCATACCAATCGTCTATTTCACTCAATATGAAATTAATTGGCCTCATTTGTGTCAATTTAGTCACATAGGGGTGGCAAGTGTGGGGGGGGGGTCATCTTGGATCTCAGAGGAGCAACAAAGGAAAGTTTCCAATGGATCTTATGGCATGAAACAAATAACATGGCAAAGATTTTGGCTCTCCTCCAAGGAACAAAACTTCTAATTAATGCAAGCGTTAAAGAGGTTTCCATTATTGGATATTTTGAGCTCATTATAAGTTCCTTAGTCACTAAAAAAACAGTTTCAAAATGTCAGGATGAATGGGATATTGGAAAGAATTTGGAAAAATTTAGGAACACTAGGGAATGAGGAATTCTTCCATGTTCTTAGAGATAATAACTCAGCCGTGGATATGTTGGAAAATCAAGCCATTGTTAGGCCCAAAGGAGTCATTCAATATGTAGATGAGAGATATGAGCTTGATCCTATTCCATAGTACCAAAATTAAGGCCTTGTTCAAGAATAATAAGTTCCCCAAGGGTATGGGTCCCAAATCCAAGAATCCCCGTATCCATGATCGGACTTGGACGGAAAATGGAGAAAGGATTTTGAATGGGCATGTGGTCTCCTAGATAGTTAAGAATTTGGGACAAATGGACATGATTGCGGGGTGGTGTCATGCTTCCCTTAATAATATAAGATCCATCTCCTCGGCACCTTCCTCTGTGAAAAATGATTTCTCCAAGTGGGCATTTAGGTCAAGAGGACAAGCACCAGTACAATGCCATGGATCGTAATTCCTCCCATGAGACAGGATATATGAAATTCATTACTTGAAAGAAGGTGATATTGATTTCCAAAGGTGGAAAGCTCTATAATTATGAAAATAGTGGTTTTGGATGTTCTAATATGCTTTCCTTTCATGAGTGGATTTCCCTGGGAGTATTCCTCAACAAGTCTAAGGAAATTGCTATAAATAGGAGGAATATGAGGAAAAAATATAGAACCACTAGATTTATTGAAAAGGGAAAGAGAAATCCCTTTGGATTAATTTGATTTGAGGAGAGCTACAATAGTGGAGAGGTTTGGGCTTTGACTTCACATCTCATAGAAGGAAAGATGGATAGAAAGAGCTGGGAAGATGAGGAGTGTTGTGTTGGTCATGGCATGAGAAGGTTGGAAGTAAGCTAGAGACGTCTCAAGCGAAAAGTGCATGCCCTATGACCGGATATGTGTAGTCAGGATATACGCATGGAGGCCTAGCAAGACAAGGAGGAACAAACCATGGTTGTGGAGAGTGGAGATATGCAATGCCAAATTGCCATTCTCACAGCAATATGCCTATAATGCAGAGATGGAATCCAAAATAGCGGAATTGGAAGCGGTGGTGAAACAGTTGCACCTGAAGCTATAGGAAAAAGAGAAGGTGGATGAATCTTCATCCCACCCTCTAGTGAAGTTTGAAGACCAGGTTCCTTGGAAATTTTGAATAATTTTTTATGTTTTTCAAATGTAGTATGCTTTTAGGTCATGTTATTATGGATTATAGCAATCATTTTGAATGTAATAGGAGTAGAGATTGCAATGCCAGTTTTGAAACATATCGCTACATGAATACCTCTGTTTTGGAGACTCAGATAACCATGAAGACATTTTGTAGGTTGAAGCTATGTAATGTTGAGGGTCTTACCTCCTTTTTTAATATAAAATTCCTATATGTTCATGAGTTACCATACTTAAATTTGGTGCATTCCAATTGTAAATACTTCACCTTAAATCTCATATTTAACATTTAAATAAAAGGATCTTCCATGTATTCTTGAAGCTTGTTGTTAGGTTTTATAGAGATACTAACCTTCTCTTGTTGAAAGCATCCATCAATTTATAGTATGATATTTTCAAATGAAAATAAATCCCTATGACACACTTTATCTTGCTAGTGGCATGAGACTAGTTGCCTAAAAGTATTTTTTCTAATTATTCCCCTAGAATCATTAATATCTTCATGGTGTTAAGTGACTTCCACCACATGACAAAATTAGCTCTTACATTATGGCATAGATGGAATTTATAATAAGTTGGATATTTTGACTTAACATCATTTAAGAACTCTTCCATACTGGGACCATCAATTTTCTTATGAAATGCATCTTCCTTGTGAAAACACAAAAAATGAACTAGAGTTTTGTCTAAGTAACTTATTTTTTTAGGGAAGTTACTTTGATGGCTAGGGTTTTGAGGTAGTAATTGGAAATGGTCATAAAATCCTCAATACAACTCAAAATTATATCATATAATATGTCAAACTATATTTTTTGAAGTATTATTTCACTTGGTTTTTGTATGGCTTCAATCTAGGTAGATTGTAAAAAGTTATCTTCTTTGCAATACCCAAAATTAAGTAGTTGATTTTAAGTCAATGATATCTTCACTTTGTAGCCTTTGATTTGAATGTTATTTTTGTTTAAACTGCATATTTTCTTAGGGGAATCTAGATCTACAATTTGTTTCTTTAGATTATGCACAAAAAACTTCTAAAATTGATCTGTCTATTGCAACCCTATTTTTTCTCCTAAAAATATGCAAATAAAAGAAAGGGAAATTCTTCCCCCTATTTTTACAAGAAATTTATTTCATACCACTTGTAAAGAACCTTAGTAGATAAAATTTAGAATAGCCAATAAATCAACACAATAATAAACCCCAATATTGTAGATAAATCCCTTAAACTAGGGTAATACCATCAATTACTCCTTAGGGAAGGAATCAATCCACAAAATATGCTTATTAAAATACAAAATCCAACATGGCGAATATAATGATATGCATTTATATATATACTCTCTTGCTATTATTCTCAGGGGCCTATGCCAACTACCCCTCATTATTAAGTTCCATAAATTATTACACACCATCTAGTGGAACTTATTCAAAGAGTATGACACATTACATTAATTTATAAGTTCACACACCATGAACTTAGAGGACCTTATTCCATGACTATGTGCACATTACATTAATTTTCCTCCCCATGTACCTTATATTACATTGATTGTCCTCCCGAGATATATTAAAATCTATCTTGAGAAAAAAATTATTTGTTACGAGTAAGCCAAATCTCAGTAAACTACAATTGGTAGAGAGAGAAAAAAAAGTTATAGATTTGGAAGTCACACACCAAGTTGATGCAACTAAATTAGACAATGTTAATGTATGCATTAAAAATTTGGAATAAGTCACACCTTAGTTACCCAAATTGAACAAAACACTTTATGTGATAATCATTACATTGTAGAGTTCTAGCATAAAGTTGTGATGGTGACAAACACATGTGCCTCCCTCTATGATCTCGTGATTACCTTCTAGAGATACATTATCAACCTACATGCAACATAATTCTAGCAGTGACTTCTCCACTCTCATGATTAATGTATTGATAATTTTAAGTGCCTTAAGCATTCTTCAAGAAAGAATGCAATAGATGAATGGTTAAGAGATAGAGAAAATTGAGTAAAGATAGCAATTTGTGTTAGGTTATTGTTATTTCCCGCAATAGCTCCTCTAATTACCCATTCTGTCAATACATAGTTTAACCCTCTCTCTAATTTGGACCTATTTTACCATCATAGACATTGACACTTAGAGAGTTATAATAGCATGTCAATCCTCTAAATAATTTAGTCATCTCACTATTCCTAGCGTTTATCTTCAATGCTAATGCCTTGACATTTTAGGGATTTAGATATAAAAAGATGTTATCATGATCATCAATCTCATAACTCATGGGTTTCAATAGTACTTAGTAGTGGTAGCATTTCACACTCTAGAAACATTATACTTTGACGCCACATACTCTAAATGTCCATTAAAAATGGAGTTGTAGATTGTTTGAACTTTCCACCCCAACAACGTAAAAAATGACCACATGCACCTAGTACAATATTCAAATTTGCAATGAAGATGTAAATCATGATTTTAAAACTTTTACTATAAATTTCCATTAAAAATGAAGTTGTAGATTGTTTGAACTTTCCACCCCAACAACATCAAAAGTGACCACATGGACCTAGTATAATATTCAAATTTACAGTAAAAATGTAAATCATGATTTTAAAACTTTGATGTATAATGATGATTTTGATTTTATTGGTAGGAAATGATCCATTAAAAAATTTCCAAAACCCAAAACTTTCTCATGAGTCTTATTAAATAATATCATTCTGGTTGATATTTGAATTCCATTAGTCATTAGTCTTTAAACCACTTAATATATTTTCTACATATTCCTCATGCCAATCATTCGTAATGTCAAAGAGGGTCTGATGTTTTAAATTCCTTAACTAATGATGTTATTCATCATGGTTTCCTCTTAACTAATGATGTTATTCATGGTTTCCTCTTAACTAATGATGGTATTCATTGTTTCATGCATATACATAAAACAACTAAAACATGTAATACTAAATGATGCCATTCATTGTTTCGTGCATATAAATCATATAATACTAAAAGTGATTAGGATTGTTTTTTTTACATCTTATATATTGATTTTAATTTTATTAATAATTAAATAATTATATAGTCCATGTCAACATCATGCAATCATCATCTAAAGTTATTGGGATTGTGAATGAGATAATGGTGTTATCACTTTCAAAACCAAAAGCTAGGGAGATAAGGTATATGTCATTCATCTTCAATACATTTGGACTTTAGGATGAGACTAAATGTATTGGGTAGTAATATTTTTTTTGTTTTTAATAGGTGATATCATATTGAAAGATGCTTACAGTGACATAAGTTAGTTGTCCAAGAAACTTCAAAGCAATTTCCATAATATGTATATATCGTTGGTGTTATATATGTTATAAGTTTGCCTTCTACCTTTAAATTATTAATTACAAGTTAAATTAAATTGTAGTATTCACAAGTGACCCAAACTTATTAGTGGAACTTAAAGCAATGAATATTTAAAGCAATTTAAAAACAAAACGTACTTATAAAATAATTTATAAAGTAAGAATCAAGATCTAAAAGAACATTGAAGTTACTTGGAAAAAGATAAAGGTAAAAGAGCAAAAACATATGAAGAATTAAAAAAAATATTCTTACTTTATTTGAGATGTGTGATGTGCTTATAAAAAAATGGATCAAATGTAATGGATGTACTAATAAAGTTAGTTATATATATATATATATATATATTAATTGGAAGGTAGTAAAATTTGTCATAATTTAGTTGTTAATCGATAATGAGAATAGTCATCACTATTTACTATTTATTAATGTGGAGTAAGACATCATTATTATTCAAGGAAAATTACACCATTTCAATGTTGGTAGTTTGTAAGAAGTAGACTTTCACTATTTGCAAAAGTCTCTACTTCTTGGATTGTTAACATGTTTCCTTACATTCAAGGAAGACAAGATCCTAGCCAATCAAAAGTAATTTTAGGTCTTACGGTTTTAACCTAGTAAAATTTGCAAGCAAATCAATTTCTCATACTAATCATCATTAAAGATTTAGATCATCTACTTACAAATAGGATATAACATTGATCACATATATAAGAGGACATACTATCTTAATTACAATTTAATCTCACATATAAAAGGTATCCATATATTTATTTATTTACCTTTGGACAATTCAAAATTGTGAAAACCTTAATCATCTGATTTACTTTATTTAAATATTTTTTATTTATTTTTTACAAATATATTTTTCCATTTACTATATAATAATAAAATCGTAAATCCCAAATAAAACTATATATACAAGTACAATTATAAAATAACCATATTAAAAAAACTACATATAAGAGTACCATTATAATAACAATATTAAATCGCATGCATCTATACATTTTTATACATAAAAAAAAACATATTTCATGAAATGAAAAATATATAAACTAAATACTAAAAATGATGCTTATCCCATGACTTTATTTTAAATAATAAAAAACTAATAATGAGCACCTAATTTCAGGGTCCCTTGTTTTACATAGTTCGCGTGCTTAAGTATGATTACTCATATATTTTTAAAATAAAAGAAACTAATAATAAATTAATTATTCATTTTTTATGAGAAATTATAGTTAAATATTCTTTAATTTTATTATAAAATATAATTAATGTGTATAATTTTTATTATTTTTACTCTAAATTATAAAATATTGTAAAATTTAAAATATTATAAAATATAATTAATATTTATTATTTTATTATTTTTATTATAAATTATAATTAATGTATATAATTTTTATTATTTAATTTTATAAAAATCATAATATTAAAAAAAAAAAAAAAAAAAAAAAAAAAAAAATTATAAATATTGGGAAAATATATATGCAATATTGATATAAATGATATCTACACCAATGCCATTTATCTTTATGATAAATCCAATACATCGTGGAGATATTACTTTATGATAAATTCAAGACATTGTGGAAATATTATTACACACTAGGGTCAAAAGAACCACAAGTGTTTCCATTTTGACCATGCATGTGTTGATTATTTATATGGAGTGGGTGAGAATTTGATGGGGCAACTTGGATTGGGAATGGGGATGGAGGTATCTATGTTCTAGTCAATTGTTTGAGATTTCTAACTGTGATTATATATTTTCTTAAGAAGAGGGGTGATAATGATCTTCATCTCGATAAGTCAATTTCTTTATTTCTATTGTACTTTATATTGGAGAAGGGAGAAAAATATTGGTGAAGACAGTTTAGAGGAGAAGTGAGGTGTTTGGGTTGCAGAGAGAGCAACCACCATTGCATAGCAAATGAAGATGGTGATAACTTTGCCATCATTGAAAATGCTTTCAACAAATTGGCTTTCTTTACAGTGAGTAATGCAAAGATGCTTGAGAGACAAAAGAAGAGGTAGATGGGTAATGATCTTTTACTAATTGTATAAAGTTTTAAAGGGTAGGTTTTTCATTTTGTATAAAGTTTTATAGGGTTTGTTCGGCTTCAGCTTAAGCTTGTGTACCATTAAGCGATGCACTTGACTATGGATGGAACAACAAGGCACAAATCAAGCCATGAATTAGTCCACTTTATTGTTTTATAGGTATTTGTAAGTATGTTTATTTTGTGATTTCTTTGATGTCAAGTATTTTAGTTCTATATTCAATGTTGTAATGTCAAGGAAGTATTATGAGTTTTTGTGAAACACTCCTGCAATAACATGGTTAATACATAATCTTGTTAAAAACTTAGAACTAAATAAATGATTGTGCTAATAATAGTGCCACAAGGGAGTACTTCCTCCGACTATCATAATGGTTTATTAGTTGTGGTGTAAATGTGTTTCTTGTTTGGAATTCCCCCCTCTCTCTATACCCAAGAAAAAAACATTGACAGTACTCTACAATATCCCTTTCACATGTCATCCTAAAAAAATGCCCATTACTAAGTCAAATGCACCTAAATTCTATGCTCCTTGGAATTGTTTCGATGACATAGATATGTTTCTATACAAAAATAACCCCATATTGGCTAACAGATGTGGCTCACAACAACATATAAGCTCCAATGTACCATGATCGTTATGGAAATGGGGGAAACCATAAGGGAGTGGTGCCTCCTATGCTTGATTGCTTGCGGTGTGAATATGCTTGTTACTAGGTCTTCTCTCCTCCCTATATGCAAAAAATAATAATAAAATATTTCTGTAGTAGTACTCTATAATATCTCACATGCCTTCCTAAAAAAAGGCCCATTACTAAGTCGGATACACCTAAAATCTGTGTCTTGGAATTGTTTCTATGACATAAATACCTCTATATAGAAAAAAAAATCCCAAATTAGTTGAGAGATGTCGCCCACAACAACATATAAGATCCAATATACAATTATCCTTATATCAGAACTTTACAATACCCATTTCACATGATTGCAATGTAAATATAATTTATAATATTAATAATCTATTTTAAGGTCATATGCTAGCCAGACACCAATTTGGTGTATGAAACCCCCTTGTTTGCAGGACAAGTGCCCCAGCTCCACGCAATGATTTTACTATTAAATTCTACGGAGGCATGCATACCTTATCTCATTTTGGATTTGAACCTATAATCTCTTAGGAAGAAACACATGTTCTTAACCATTAAACCCACTCAAACTATATATTTTATAGAATTTAATCATATCTCAATACAAATATTTTACATATATATAATTAATTTTTTATAATTATAGATATAACTATAAATTCAAAATAACACTTTAAAAGAACAACTACATTATTTCAAAAATAAATTGATGTTAAAACTATTTATATAAAATTAAGATTCCTTGAATATATTAAAAACATTTTAAGTCCATGAAAGTATTTATATAAAATTAAGGTTTTTTAAATATATTATAGTTAGTCAAACCATTAAATTTAGACACCAACTATTATGACAAAGTGTCACAGATACTTTAATAGAAAGTTTTATAATCACCAAAGATTACAACCTTTCAATTTAAAGTTTTAAACAATATATATAATAATCTAGTTTACATCATCTCCCATATATTCCTAGCAACGTTGCAATTTTTTTGTTTCAGAGTAACACTTGTGAAGTTTGATTTAACCATCTAGCCATTTATGAAAAATCTTAAATATTTTTCCCTTTTAATATTTTTTTTTTAAAGCAAATTTCACTTTCTTGTCTCAAACCTTTGTCTAGGCTTAAGAAATATCGAATCAGGGTCTGATATCTATTTTTTAATCAAATTTCAGATTCTTATCTCAAAACTTTATATAGTGTTAAGAAATACATATTATAAAAAATATAAATGAACAATATCGAATCAGGGTCTGATATCTATTTTTTAATCAAATTTCAGATTCTTATCTCAAAACTTTATATAGTGTTAAGAAATACATATTATAAAAAAATATAAATGAGCAATTTGTCTCGAATCAGGGTGTGATATATATATTTTAATCCTTTGTTAACTTTATATAGTGTTAAGAAATACATATTATAAAAAATATAAATGAGCAATTTGTCTCGAATCAGGGTGTGATATATATATTTTAATCCTTTGTTAGAATGGAAGTTATAACTCATATAGTGTTAATGATTGATTTGCCGTTTTTTTTTTTACACTAATGGTTAAGAATTTATATATATAAGAGTATGGAAAAACAAATAACATAAAAATAAGAATTAATTTTTATATATAGAGAGCTGCGGTAAAACGAATAACATAATTTTTTATATAAAAAGAGTTGTGGTAAAACAAATAACATAGATACATAAATAACAAAGTTCATAATTTTTTTGTAAATATAAATTTCTAAAATATTGTGTCTCTCAACAAAAACTTTTCAACATAACAAAAAGACTCCTATTTGAAAATGCTTGGAACTATACTTCTTAATAAAAGAACTAAAAAAATATGCAAAGATGTTTTAAGTCTGATCCATAGAGTGCCCACTATGTGCATTTGCCATGATGGTGTCTTTTGTTCCAAGTTATTGAGCTTGAGGGATTTTATGATGCCTTCGCATTCTTCTTTTGTTTGTTTTTGTGTGTTGTACGATGGCTTCTTTTGCTTCTATTTCTCTTGCTAATCTTATTGACACAAGAGGAGGGGTTACTAAAAAGAGCTCCTTGCAAAGCTTAATATGACGCTATAATGCATTTCAAAGTCTTTGTTTATCTTACTCATCCTCATATCTTGTTCTTCAAGATGTTGTTCTAATTCCCCCTATTTTATAGCTTGTTTTTCCATGTGATGGCTAAGATAGTTCACTACTTGTCACATCTCATCTATCTACCATGTAGACTATTGTCTCCCTCAGAAAACCCTTATAGCATAACAAAAAGACTCCTATCTAAAAACCCAAAAACTATACTTCTTAACAAAAGAACTAGCTAACCACGTAAAAAAAACATGCAAAGAGATTTTAATTTTGTGTCATGGAGCGCCCACTATGTGCATTTGTCATGATGATGTCTTCTATTCCAAGTTCATGAGCTTGATGGATTTACTAATGTCCTTCAAATTCCACTTGTTCTTGTTGTACTATGACTTCTTCTACTCATATTTCCCTAGCTAACCCTCTTGACACAAGAGGAGGTGTTACTAAAGAGTCTGAGCTCCTTGAAAATATTAATATAATGTTATAATGCATTTCAAGGTTATTTCTCATCTTACTCATCCTCATATCCTGTTGTTCAAGATGTTGTTTTAATTCCTACTATATTATAGCTGGTTTTTTCATGTGTTGGCTTAGATAGTCCACTACTTGTCGCATCCCATCTATCTAGCCTAAGAGATGCCTCAATACCCTCTTAAAATATTTCATGTTATTCCCTAACATTTTGTCAAACCCTGACTCGTTTCCATTTCTACATAATTCAATGGAAGAAATGAAAATACATCTATATGACTCAATTAGACTTCATTCGGAGGAATTATATAAACGAAGAAATGAACAAGAGTAGGAACTTGAAGTTGTTGTTTGTAGTTTATTTGCAGTCAAGGAAAGGTATTTACTAGGTCTCAAAATGCAAAGTCTAGATATTACCATAAACCGATTCCAAACTCTGCTCGCCACACCATGATAGATTGTTAATACATTTTCACCAACCTTCCATTGCACTAAAACACGGGGAATAGGTTGTTGTGGAAATAATTCATTTCAATACAGGAGCTAGGGATTAGAAAATATCC
Source organism: Larix kaempferi (assembly GCA_027924585.1). Lineage (NCBI taxonomy): Eukaryota > Viridiplantae > Streptophyta > Pinopsida > Pinales > Pinaceae > Larix > Larix kaempferi. The sequence goes on along the minus strand of BSBM01000007.1, from coordinate 17,783,105 downwards.
CACCTTTGCATAGGCCTTCCATTACTCCCCACCTTAACTTCAAACCATGCCAAGAGATATACAAAGATGTGGGAGGACTGGAGGCACATGAGGGAGTTAATACTCCTACCTTCAACCTTGATATGGTTTTCCTGATGATTGCCCCTTAGATAGCATAATTGAATTTGTATACTTGAGAGTGGAAGCTCCCATTGGCTTTGATTCACTTTGCTCATAATGTATTATATAAAAAAATTAAAATCAAGGGACTAGGGGATCTAAGCTTGGCTTGGAGGTACCTCATTTTATTTTGTCATTCCTTTGCTTAGGTTGACTATTGTATTTTTCATCTTGTTTGCATGGCTACACTACAAGGAAAACACATTCTCGCGGATGTTTTGGAAAAAACTCCAATATGAAAATCATCTTTATCTATTTATAGCGAAGGTGGGAGACCATAGTTTTTTGCTTATGTTTTGTCTATGGTTATTATATCTAACCGCATCAGTGCACTTTATAATTTACGGATGCATCAAATAGTCCAAATGTCCCTCCAGTTTAAATTTTGATTTTAAAATAAAAAAAAACTAAAACAAAATTGTCAGTTCTCCTAATACAAACATTATCAAGCACCGGTGTGTTTTAAAACAGGTGCACGAGCAAACTTATAATTAAAAAAAAAAACCAAGTGGATAGCAGAGGTGGGAGGCCGTAGGTTTTGCTTATGTTTTGTCGTCGGTGCACTTCTTATATATAACCTCACCAATGCGTTTTATATTTTAAGAATGCACCGGATAGTCCAAATGTCTCGTCAGTTTAAATTTTGATTTAAAAAAAAAAAAAAAAAAAAAAAAAACTAAAACAAATTTATCAGTACTCCTAACATAAACATAAGCATTTCTAAACATATGTGCCGACAAACTTATAATTTCAAATATATATATCATCATAGCAAAGGTCATTGCATTAAGACTAAAACCCATCTTAAGTGAAGTTGTAACATAAGAACAATTTGGATTCCTTCATAACAGACAAATCCATGACGCTGTTTCACTTACCCAAGAGGCAATCCATAGCATTAAGACAGGAAAATAATGTGCCTTCGCTTTGAAACTAGACCTCTCTAAAGCATACGACAGATTAAATTGGGCATTCGTCAAACTGCTCTTAATACAAATTGGAATGAATTTAGGAATGGTTGATTGTATTATGGGATGCATACAATCCACCTCATTCGCAGTTTTAAGTAATGGAGCTCCCTCAAGTTTATTCCACCCTACCAGAGGACTCAGGCAAGGTTTCCCACCCTCACCCTTCATCTTCCTCTTAATTGCTGATTCTCTAAGCCGTCTAATTCATAATGCCAAAAGAGAAGGAAGGATTGAAGGGGTAAAAGTCACCAGCTCTGAAGTAATCACCCATACCCTTTTTGTAGATGATGTACTTATGTTCGGTATGGGTTCAGAACAAAATATTAGAGCCTTTGCCTCATTGCTCGACAAATATAAGAGGGAAACCAGGATGATGATAAATATAGGGAAATCAAGTTTGAATCACAATGAATTCTCTACAGAGCTAATCCAAAAGGCAACAAAGATTTTACCTTTTTCAACCATCTCAATCTCTGAAGGTTTCAAGTATCTTGGCTTCTACCTAAAACCTAACAACTATGCCTTTCAAGATTGGGTATGGTTGTATAAGAAAGTTGAAACCAGAATATCAAATTGGACGAATTGTTACTTATCCAGAGGAGGTAGATTAGTGCTTTTGAAGGCAGTTATGCAAAGTATTCCAGTCTATTGGGTGTCCATTACCTACATCCCCAAAGGAATTATAACTAAATTAAGAAAGAAATGCTTTTCATTCCTTTGGACAGCTAGCAAACAATCAGAAGGTATACCACTTGCAAAATGGTCTAACATCTCGCTTCCAAAAGAGTTAGGAGGATGGGGAATAAAAAACTTACCCTTTTTTTGCAAAGCTTTGGAAGCTGAGACTCTATGGAGACTCTCTCAAAATCCAGGCTCATTATGGGGTAGGGTACTGAGCTCCAAATATTTTCCAAATTCCTCAATAATTGAGTGGTTTAGGAGTCCAAACAAATCTCATAAAAATGGATCGGCAGGATGGAAAGCTCTGGTTTTAGCCTTCCCTCTAGTAGGTAATTGGACAGCCTGGATAGTAGGAAATGGAAAAGTATAAGATTGGGAGAGGATCCATGGGCCGGAGCAGGTGAAAACTACAAGCTCTCAATGTCCTTATTGTCACAACTAAGAACACAAAGAATACATAAGCTTGCAGATGTACAAGCCCAGGTCCCTCAGCTAAGAGGTAGAGAAGGGTGGAAAGATGCTCAGGATTTAAGATGAGTGGGGGTGATGTAGTTGAATGGAATAGCTATGTGAACTTGCTGGTAACAAATTTTGTACACCTAGACGAGGAAGAACAAGATAAGTTTATCTGGAACAAAAACATAGTAAATGAAGATTTCACAACTAAGAAAGGCTATGAGGTAGCCATTCTGGATTAATTCGACAAGGAGAAAAGTTGGTTGTGGGGAACTAATAGCCCTTTGAAAACCATTCTAAGTTTTTGGTTAGTAATGAATAATAAACTATTAACATGAGAAAATCTGAGGAAACGAGGAATACAAGGTCCAATTTTGTGTATACTCTGCAAATCAAATGAAGAACAATCTGCTCATCTTTTCAACTCTTGTTATAAATTGTGAAAGCTCCCTAGAATTGTCAGAACCCGTTATTTCTGAAAAATTTAAAATTTTTTTATTCGTAACAATAAATGTTAATTAGGTAGTATTTCTGATATTGTTTTAATTTAAACAACTAACATAAACTGTTTAAAGACTCTGTTTTATTAAAACTTTGATTTCGGTGATTGTAATTAATGACTGTTTTGTTTTGAACCGCAAGGGAAGAGCTAGTCGTAGTTGACTGGCTTACTTAGCTTACGAGCTAATGCATATGTCGGCTTCTGTTTCTCAGGTGCGCCAGTGAAGTAAGGATCACTGTATGTTAAACTTGGTGAGCATCAATACTCCCTATACTTCAAAACTTAATGATCGTCATGATATTTCTTATTCAGCTAGTATCGTCAAGTGTTACGAAGATTTACATTGTCTCAGTTATAATTATGTTTTTATGATTATTATGCTATGTTACTGTTGTAACTAAAATGAAACATTTGTGATATCAGAATTTTTGGCTGTAACAGTGTCTTTGCATCATGTGACCTGTTGTCAACTTAATACCGGTGACTACTGTTTTGTTCATGCATTGATAATGCGAGTTGAGAAGGTGACGCCTCTAGCGTTGTTTCAATATGATCCTATGCATCGAAGTCCAATGTCCACTTAGAGTTTAACTTATGTTACTTGACGGTGCCTTGATTTTAACTATCTTTACGATGTAAACCTGTAGATGAAGCTCTATTTCAACATCTTAATAATAGAGGTTTATTTTTCATATTGCTACTGTTAACAATAGTATTGATAGCAATTCTGATGATAGTATATAATGGCAATGTATTTATTGTCTTAAAGACTTGGTAACATTTCAAGTATTAAATAACGAGGCATTTTCATTTGAAGGTTGACTACCTTGGTACTTATATGAACATAGAAATGTAATATGCCCATGGCATTAATCTATGGCTTGGTATTAATTTATATATATAATGATTGTGCAATAATCATAATATTCCATACATTGGCAAACTTTATATTCTATATAGTGTTATGGTTGTATTTATCATACTAGGCCATAGAGAAAACTCTAGGGTTGAAGTTGACCAACATCTTGTGTAAAGTGATATGCTAATGACATTAACCTATGCCCTGGTTTCATTGTAAATGTGCATTAACTTGATTTTGTCATAGTCCTAATGTTTTTCCCTTATCATGGATAAGATTTATAACTAAAATATGTTAAAGTATTATCCACCCTATTAAGTTATGGAATAATCCATATGTGATGTTGACTAACTCTTATTTATATCATTGTAGTGATTTTACATTCCCAGTGCTTGGGATTCTCGACGATTCAATTGCAAGGCATGCACTATATGCCAAATGATTATATATCATTTGTTATCTTATACGTTTGACTTATATATGACATGATTTGGAATCGGTGTATAATGATTTGGATTGCAATTTGGACTATATAATCTCGACCCATATTACGTTGATGTATTTGTGAGCTACGTGGTTGAATCTCCTCCATGCGATGGGCGATATATAAGCTGCTATTGAAACCCTACAGGTTATTGTAGTTGCCTTCGGGCTCGGGTCCTAAGGATGAAACCCTCCCTGTCTGAGTTTTGTAATGAAGGCACTGTAACAATGTGCAGAGTGTGGTGGTTATGGCCTTGAGGTTCCATTCGGCAATAGGGTATGTCCTCGGCTCTGGTGATAGCGTCTGCTATAGTTTTATTGCTTCGTGGTCTCGTTGCTCTTTATAAGTTTAAGTCCCAGCTATTTACAGTTCGTCACTGTGCTGGTGTGGGTATGAGATAGGGTTTCGGTAATGTCTTTAGGTTATGAGAGGGTTGATGCCATTGGGCTTTGGGTTTGCTTCTTGACTGGTTCAATCCCGGCGTGAGGGTTTCGTTGGGAGCTGTTACCTTGTCTCGGCTGTCAAGAATGTTATGATAGTTTCTTTTGCTCACCCATCTGATGAAGATGATGGGGCTTCTCTGTTTGTTCAGCTTGTAGCTACCGATGGTCCACTGTTAACTTCCTCCATGTCTCGGTAAGATAAATCACAGTTCTCTTTTTTGTTTACAGTCTTTATTTTTTTTATAATCATTAAGTATATTTACGTTTCTAATTCTATTCTCTGCATTCAAAGTGGTGACTAAAACCCTCGGCATTTGTTATTTAACAGGTCACGCGGCTCTTGATGGTGTACAGGACTTTGTCACCCACGCAGGCTCCTCCGGGTAAGCCTGGTTATCCACGGCTGTCTCTTCCTTTGCTGGTTTTAGTGGTTAGGGTTGTGTCTCGGAGGGCAACTCCTGTGTGTTGAGGTCATTATCGACCTGATGTTTGTAGGTGCAGTCATAAGTATGAAGTTGTTTTGTTTGAAATGAATTGGGGTTTGAAACCCTGTTAAGTTTATGGAAGGCCATTCACGGCCAAGACTTATGAGGCCAGGGTTTTCGGTTGTTGTACTTTGTAATGGCTGAGCATGGGGTTTTTAACCTCGCCATATGATATTTATACTTAATATATACTGGGCCTGGTATGGTCGTGTTTATGTTTTGTTAAATTATTAGCATGTGTTTGGAATGTATGGATAGATGTATTCTTCAATGCGTGCAATGGATGATAACTCTGTTTATAAATGAAACCATAAATTATCTCTCTGCGTTTTTATTCTATTGGAAAAGTTAAAATAGAACATGGTGAAAGTTTAGCGACTGTGCCTGTAATAGTTATAATCATAGGGTTGTTTTGGCGAAATGGGGGTTCTGTTTTGTGTTCAACCTATATATATGGAGTTTGTTAACCAGATAGCGACCGGGAATGAATTGTAACAATGTTTATTTTCGATTCTTGTATTGTTATTAAACAGCACTGTGAGTAGAATAATATAAACCTAGAACTATGTAATAAGATACCATAAGTCTGTTGTAGAGTTATTGTATGACTACGGCCGTGTAGGTTTTTGAGAAAACTCCAAGAGAGACATGTAAAATGATTAAATATTATTACTGTGTGTAAATTAGGATGGTTTGTAACAGCCAATGATGGTTGCGTTCGTCGACTGTTTCTCTATTGTATTAATATGTTTGATTTGTTTAAAAACAATTCTGTTATTTCTATTATAATGACATGACTACTGTGTTCTAAAACTAGATAGAAGAAAAATAATAATCTACAGTTACTAGTGTTTGTACTTGACTACTGTGTAAATGTTTAATATGATGTGGAAGCTGGTAACAATGAAATATTATCACAGTTGCCCCTTCAGTTAATCAACAGCTGTCAACATGTTCTGAGTAAGAACTATACCTTAAGATGAGTGTTGTTTATCTGTTACTCGATAAAAGAATAACATGAAACTAAAGTTAACTGAAATGTGCAATATATATATATATATACAGGTAGCTTACTCTAACAGGAAAATAGCTCGAAGTAAAACTAAGATTTATCTAGGTTTGTTCTTATGATTGTTAATAGTTATAAATCTGGAATATCTACTGTTTAACATTTCTGTCTATTATTTAACAAATAACAGAAATTCTAGAATATGCATAAACATGGTATTGTTAACTGTAACAGTAACAACTAGGTTCTGTATAAGATAAATACTCCATTTAAATACAAATAGAAATTTTCTACAACATCTGCATTCTGAAATTTATACTAAAGAAAGTACAGAGACTGATTTACTGAAGTTGAAAACAGTCAAAACATAGCTGTGCTAGAATATCTCATATGAAACTAAATTAAACCAACAACAGGAAGAGTGACAGAACCTGTAACTATGGTAGACAATAACAGCAATGGGAGGCTGTTCCTCCCTACCAATTCCTGGAGAGTGCCCAGACAGCACTTCTCAGGACCCCCGAGCTTGCTCTGGTCTAACTGGCTGGAATCTAAGTACGGTCAATAATTCCCTCAGCCAAAACAGCTATACTGGAACCAAGTTACTGCAACTTCCTGCTCAAAACACTTCCTTACTATTTTCCCACTTCCTCAATGGGACTCCTGAATAGCATTCACCTGAATGTATTCTCCCTCTAGAACAATTGCTGAACCCCCAGCTCAGTTCATTGAGTAGTATTTAAAAGATTGCCTAGGTCTTAGTTGGGCTAACTGTCATTAATGAGCCACCTGCTCAGATTCCACTTTCTTGGGGAATCATGACCCCAAAATATAGGGAAGTTGCCACCTGCAACTCAGGAAGTGTTTGAGGATGCTGCCACTTGTCTTTTGTCCTTCCACCTAATTCCATCCACCAGTTAGACCAGTAACCTCTTTTAACAGCTCTCCCATGCTGTTGTCTCCATAATTTATTTATTAATAATAATTATTCAGACTTTACATTCCTTTTTTGGAGACTCTGCTGAGTCATCCATTTCTACTTAGCATTAAATTTAACATAATGTTCTCAGGAATATTTAAAAATAATTACATTATTTTAATAAAATTGGGGTATGTGACAAGAATAGCGAGCTCAGATCTAGTGGCGTAATTCAGGGGTATGTCAATTCAATGCCTTCCTAGCCCTCTTTGTATACAACATCTCGGAAGCACGTAATAGAGCTCTCTTCAAAAACCAATGGTCTCCTGCTGACATTACTTCCTTGTTGTTGGCTTGTAAAACATAGGAATTACAAGTTGTTCTCAAACCACCCAAAGGTCGTGTGATAATTGCTCCAGAGATAGACAAAATCCATCCCTAGGAGTTCTTTGATGGCGCAAGCCAAAGAGAACCGCAATTAGGAGGAGCAGGCAGCGTTATTTATCTTTCTGAAACCAGAAAAATTTTGATCAAATTTGCTTTGGGTCTTGCCACCAATACCAAGGCGAAACTCTCTGCATTATGGACAGTTTTGAAAATTGCAAGGGACAAGCAGATCCTGAAACTCCACATCTTTGGAGACTCAAAAATAGTAATCGATTGGGTCAATGGTGCAAGCCACATCAGAGCTCCACATCTACACAATCTTCTAAGATAAATTCAAGCTCCCAAACCCTCCTTCAACTCGATCTCCTTCTCTCACATTTACAGAGAGCTGAACACCGAAGCAAACACACTATCAAAATAGGCTCTAGCAATTCAACTTGGAGTCATAGAAGGAGAGGAAAATAACAATGGACAAGTCATTTTCTTTCACATATCAATATAGGATGCACTATATGAAAGCTCTCAAAGATCAAGATACATCCAGCATGCAGTATGGATCCCTTTTTTTTTTGCTGAAAAGAAACAGTCCTTCTACAGATTACGCCCTGTGAATATGATGAGGATCGCGAATATAAGCATCTGGGGAACCAGAGATCAAAAAAAAAAATTTCTGATGGAGCTCTACTTCCTATAAGGACAACAATGAAAATATTTAGCTCCCTTTTTGAGTAGGCAGAATGAAATAACAATGTAATCCTATAAGTTGATAAGGCAACTATAGGTAATGATGGAAACAGAGATTGTAAGATGAAGAATGTAATCTCTCTTTATGTTGAAAAACTCAATGGATATCGTTAATGTAAGTCCTATAAGGACAGTTGATGGTCACTCTTTATTTAGAGTGATAGATATTTTCCATTTGGAAGATATATATATATATTTCAAAATTTTACATTGTGTTTATCTAAAAGAAACACACTAGTGTGTTTTATCAAACACACTAGAAACATTGAAATGATTTAAAATTTTAAAATATGATCTATGCATTATTCGGTGCGCATTGTAACTATAAATGCATCAGTACACACTGATGTGTTTTATCAAACGCACTATAAACATTGACATGATTTAAAATTTTAAAATATGATATATGCATTATTTGGTGCGCATTGTAACTATAAACACATCGATGCAGTTATATTTCAAAATATGCAACGATGCATTTTTTTCCAAAATGCACCACAAATGATTGAAATAATAAAAAATACTGTTAGTGGTGTTTTTTCTTGAAATATATGCACTGTGCATCGTAAAAATTACCAGCACACCAAGTTAGGGTATAATAAAAAAAATAACCCAACCGTAAAATCATTTTTTACATTGTTATAGTGCTTCTATGGACTCGTGCAGGCATCGGTGCTCATGTATTTATAGAATCCCCTCGTATGACAGTGTTCTCATACATCGTACTTATCAATTTACATGCATCCAAAGTTGATTGGTGTTTGTTTTAGAATTTCCAAACAACCACTTTTTTTCATTTTTCGTATAGATCGCCACCATGCCTCCTTGGTGTGAAAGGCCCCAAGTGAATCAATTCTTATCCTTCAATTTAAAATTTTAGTGGATTAGATTTAGAAATCTGACTAGTAAGCTTAGAATTTTTAGAAAAATAGAAATTTGTCCATTGGTGCTCCTGCGAAGCTCAGATCACATCGCATAATGGTGTGTCTACGAGTCACATCAGAAAAAATGCATTATTATATCGCACCGATGTCGGTGCATACATATTAATGGATGCACCATAAAATTTTGTGGCAAATGTGGTGCTTGTATATTCAAATAACGACATTGATACTCACTAGTGCATCCAACTACCTGTGCGTCAATGGAAGCACTATTGACAATGCACTCTACGAAGCACTGCTAATGGTATCTTTTCATAGATAAGGCGTTGTGAACAACCAATGTGTGGCAAGAAACCTAAACTTAGAAATCGGTGTGCAATAAGGAGCACAGTTATCATTACGTCAATTTAGATTAAATGCATCGACGATACATTTTTATTTAAAAAAACCCTAAAACTCGATAGTGCGTTAGATTCATACCAACACACCATTTAAATCCCACCAAAATCAATGTGGTTGTATTCAAAACCATGCACTGACCATTGACGGTGTGGTTGTATTCAAAACCATGCACCAACCATCTGCAATGCGTCTATAGAGATAAGGCGCACTGTACACATACACTGCCATAAATCGTACATTGTACACCACCATATGACCACCGTATGATTAGTGCATCTACAGAGATAAGGTGCAATGTACACCTAATATAGATAGATATCGGTGGCCAACCACCTATTCTACTAGCTCAAAACAATTTTTCCATTTTGGCAATTTTTTATGGATTTTCTTGTCCAAAACTTCTAGGGTCGTTTTGAGGCCCTCAAAAACATTTTTTGGCGACGCCATAGTCCTTTCATGGATAAAGGTAGAGTGGACAAGCGAAATGTGTACTTCTCAACTAGACCTTTCCAATAGGCTACTAAGCACCCTAAAAAAATATCGTATGCAAAAGGCATGCCCCCGAGAAGTTGACACCTTAACTAACCACCTCAAGGCCTGCAAATCTTTTTACAGTTCATCTCCTAGGGTTAGGTTTTTTATGTTTATAGTTTTTTCCCTCATTTTTATGATAAAAAGGTCCTTCATCCTCTTTTTTAATCAGCTTGTGATGAATAAGCTTAGCTACCACATCTCTTCTCAGAGTTAAAGCTACCACCATTCTAGTTGCTTTTATTTTGCAGCCTGTTATGTTTCATTCAATTAATATAATTTGAGTTTGTTGTATCACTATTTTCCTTGCAACATATTTGTGTATGTGGTACTATATATACTCTTTCATTTTGTTTCTCAAATAAATCTGGATCAACACCACCATAAACGGTGTGTTGTATGGCACAACTTGACCGATGCATCACTACACACTACATGCATTGGACACACATTTCTATTTCAAATAGTAGAAATCACCAATGCATTATTGTGGGCACTATAAAAAATTTGTAGGCACACATTTTCTGGTGCATCTAGATATTAATATGCAATGGCTATAAATTTGCAATTAAAAAATGGGAATTTATGTCTAGTGCATTGTGTTGCACACTATGCACAGTGCCTTCCCGCATGCACCATTAGTGGTGCGTTCCTTTAGATGTGGAGCACCACTAACACATAACCATGATATAATAGGGAATTAGCCAATGATGTGTTTTGTTTGAGCACTAGGGCAGTGCTAGGTTGACGATGGTCTTTGTTAAACATTGAAGCACCAATAGTAGTGCGCCTTGTTTAATATGTACATATTGCTTATGAAAATTCTTGCTAGGCCCCAAAAAAATTATAATAAATATTTCATGTACCTATTTTGTATATATATTTTATTTTATTAATGTGATTAATGGTGGAATTTGTATGTAAATCATAGAGGGGAAACATAGACACCTTAGTTTTATTGTTATGACATCATTTAGGTATGGTAGGTGAGAGAGACAGCGAGGGATTTGGTGACTCATCCTATTTCAGATGGCACTCGTCATATATTATTTCAGGTTGGCCTCTTCAAGTTTTATGGGGAGCCTAGGTACTCAGGGACAAACTGAGCTATTGACATAGATGATCCATCGAGGAAATCATGATAGGAAGACATTCAAGGTTGGTCTCGATATTTGGTACTAGCCCACAAAGGAGGATTTGTACTTTTTTACAGGTTTATCTAGGAGGGGGGAAGACTTTCCCCATTTTCCCGATCTACCACCCGGTGTTGCAACTGACACTTATTTGAAGTATGTTCATCGATTTTTCAATGATGATAATACTCAGCTCAATGATATCCAGGTGAGTGGGGGCCAACTGAGGCTACATGCATTTTGGTCAGAGGAGTCTAGGTGCTTGAGAAGTTTTTTTACCATGATAGTGCACCATGTCACTGATGGGGAGTGCGTTAGTTGTGATACATTGTATAATGTAGAGAGTTTATTGCATATTCCTAAGCTAATAAAGTGGGATACTATTTTTGGATGATAGTTTTCATAACTTTAGACTACTGTCGTAACCAATTGCAGGGGATATTTTTTTGAGAGGTTTCTAGAGACTCATCCCACATTCGAGTCTACATATGATCACATGCCAGTTATACCTATGAATGATGTGTACATGCATATCTATGGGAAGGGTTTTACCAAGAGAGGATAGGCCGAGATCATGTGTAGGGTGCTTGGTGTAGATATTTTGGTGATGATGCGCAATTAGTATCGATAGTCATTCATCGATTGCGTACAATATCCATATCCATGGATTGAATGGCAAGGATTTGTGAACATCTTATTTACGTAGGATGAGCCATCAAATATGAGAGGTAATATATATAATCGTTAATATTTTATTATTGTAGTTGCACAAATTTTATCTTATTTATTACACATGTAATTGATTATAATATTTTGTTTAAATTATCTAATTATGTTTATCCACTATTTTGCATATTTTGGCACATTTTTCGAGGATGAACCACAAAATTATGATTTGGACATGGCTGAGGCTACTAATCTAGTTCCTAACTACAAACCTAGGATGGAACAATACAATCTAGGTCCCAAATTCAGTCACTGTGTGGTGGATTTTCTTTGTCACTTGGTGGCTTGGCACGAGATGGAGCCTGTACAACATTGAGATATCATGTGGGACCCTAATATCTCTGCCATATGGTCCACCTTTCCCCATTATATGATGGTATTGATGTGTCATATTGTCGGTGCCCTCAGGCTCATTGACGATTTGAGGGCATGTGTTCTAGATACATTTTTCGAGGATGATTCTCCTCCACCTCCTCCATTCCTTGATCTAATGGTTGATAGGTCATCTAGTGCCACACATGCATCTACCTCTTATCCATAAAATCCATCCCCTCATGTAGTGGGCTCACCACCACCTCCATCCCCTCCTCCAACCTCCCCACCACCATCCATTAATGCCCCATCCATTGATCCATTATCCTCACCACCGCCATCCCCTCCTCCAGCATCCCCGCCACCATACACAGATTCCACATCCACTTATCCATTAGTTCAACCACCACCATCCCCTCATATAGAATCTCCACCACCACCATCCCCTCATATAGAATATCCACCACCATCCACTAATTCTCCATCCATCGATCCATTGGTCCCACCACCACCATCCTCTCCTCCAGCATCCCCACCACCATCCATTAATGCCCCATCCATCAATCCATTTGTCCCACAACTACCATCCCTCCTCCAGCATCTCCACCACCATCCACTAATTCATTAGTCCCACCACCTCCATCCCCTCCTCTAGTAGGCCCACCACCACCACCCCCTCTTGTACCAACTACAACACCCAGTATAGCACTGGTTGTAGCATCCATTGATGCACCAGAATATTTGCAATATTTGATGATCAGTTGGTGTACCTCTAAATGGAGATGTACATCAATTTCTATTCATTGCATTATCACATGACGTAGGTAGTGGTGTACCCTCTACCTCTTATGATGTTGTCATGGAGATTACGAGTCTAGCTCTGGTAGTGGACCTAGCTAGTGGATTTGACTGTTGAGATATGAGTTGACATTTATATTAATTTTTTATATGTGTTTTTCACTTCAAATGTATATATTATTCATTTTCATATCATGTTCATGTTCATGTTGTTTGATTTGTAAATTATGTCATTTCATATATTATGTATTTACATATCATGTTCATTGTAACACCCCTGGTTTGGAACCCCTAGTCTGACTATGCCAAGTTGTAACTACAATTATAAATGTCTGCAAGGTTGAACATATTGTATTTTTTGTAAATATTAATACTAAAAGAAATCCACAACTGGATTTGCTAAGGCAGTACACTGAAAAGATTGGGGACTTGTGTATTCACCAGAGACAGTAAGGGGGTTAGATGTCTTAGGTGGGAGACCATGTTATGACCCTGCGAAATATTTAAGCCCTTAAAATTGTCCTAAGTCTAAACCCATTTAAATGACTTTATAATATATTTTTAAAATCATAATTATTATTGGACTGTACGGCCTAATCGCTATGCAAAGAACGACAACGACCAGCGTTCGCTAGGGCTCGGTCGCTGCCGCAAGCTAGCCGGGCTCCCTCTGCTTCGGTTGCTACAACGGCCAAGGTTCGGGCGGTCCTTTCTCGGCTCCTGATCTGCGTGTTCATGCAATGACGACCAGCTACGCATATGCAGTCCGCGCCTTCTGTTTGTCTCGAGCCGGGGATTCGATCCCAGTCTCGATCTCCAATGGGGAAAAGGAAGCCTGCGGCTAGCCTCCCTTGTTTGTTCAGGAAATACCTGCACCATCCATTCCAGTGGTTAAAGAATCTTTGATTGAAGCAAGGAATTTCATTGAATCAACTTTGGTTTGTCGCTTCAATGGGTTCTAGCCTCGCTTGGTTGCTCTCCATAAGTGGATCTCTGAGGTATGGAAACCCCTTGTTTCTGAGGAAATTTCTGTTTATCCCTTTGCTCGAGGTTTTTTTATTGTGGATTTTGATTCTCCTATGGATAAACAGATCATTCTTGACTCTGGAATATGGTTTTGGGGAAGTTCGGGGCTCTTTATGAAACCCTGGTCTCCTCTTTTTGACCCATCTACTGACCAGATCTCATCTGCTCCGGTTTGGGTTCGGCTTCCTAATTTTCCCTTGCATCTCTGGAACCTGGACTTGCTTAAAGATATTGACAATGCGTTGGGCGCCTTCTACGATCGACATCCAGAAACAAAGGACTACATCAAAACTACTTATGCTTGCATTTGTGTGGAAATGGACTTCAACATTGGCTTTCCTGCTGAGATCCATTTGACCAGCCTGGATTATGTGTGGGTGCAAAAGCTAGACTATGAAAATGTGATGTTCAGATGCAGATCTTGCTTTGCAACCGAACATTTTGTAAAATATTGTCCAAAAGTCTCTCAAATCCCCAAATCCAAAAAGCTTCATTGCAAATCCACTTGATGGGATGGAGCAAACTCTAAGAATTATACAGTAAGCAGAAATGAAGATCTATCCGAAGAGGCTCCATCACAAGTTAAGGAATCTTCTCAGGCTAAATCAAAGGACACTATAGAAGAACAAAGGATCCCCGCCAATGACAAAGATCCATTTGTAGCTTCACGAGATAATGTTATCCAACTCATGGACCCTAAAAGTCCAGCCCCACGGGATGCACCAAAAAATGCAGTACCCATTCTCGAAGCATTTTTCGATCCATCAGATTGGATTAAAGTCGGCAAAAAAAAAAGAGGAGCTTCACCCTCTTTGAAACCAAAAGAAAGTTTAACTTCTCCAAGAAAAACAAGAAGCCAACAAACTTCATATCGTTAATCTCTGAGTTGTATTGAGATGTTTGTAAGAAGTAGGACATCAACATTTTTTGGTCTTGCTAGTAGTAAATGTAGCCCAATTCCTTCTTGGGCAGTATTCTAGAAGATTCAGTCTCCATAGAATAGGAAATTATCAGGATAAGTTAAGACTGGTTGTAGATGATCAAGGAGTCATTGATGTAGTCCTCTCTTGGGAACAGTTTGTCTTCATAACTATGTAATCTTTTGTTTCTCTTTTTTTATATATAAAAGCTCTTAACTGTTTTTGTTTAAAAAAAATCATAATTATTATTTAATTATGATTAAGTCGAGAGAGAGAGAGAGAGAGAGAGAGAGAGAGAGAGCCCACGTGGTTCCAAAATTGCATGCCTGAATTATGCATGGATGGGAAAAGTAATGGTGGACCATTCTGTGCGGAGGTAGGTGGAGAAGCTTGAATTCTAACAGAATTTTCCATATCTAGGTATGTTGGAGAGAACAAGAGAGATAATTATTATCCCAAAAAGAAAAACTGAAATGAATCCCTGAACCTGTGAGCTAATTTGTTGAAAATTTCCTACTGCAAATCTATCCATTTTGTCTCTGATCATTCTAGTGAAGTGGAAAATGGTGTATGCAGTTGACTTGGTGGATTTCTGAGCACATATGGAAGTGATGTGTTTCACTATTGTGTAGTCAGAAGGAAATCAAGGAGGTTAAGTGCATTGTTTGGCATGGAATTGGTATTTAATCCAATTTTCCTGATTTCCAAGTGAAAATTCTAAAAATTCTAAGAATTGGTGAGAATTTTGTTTGGTGAATTCACAAGTCTCAACTCGAGGGTGATGTTCTGCTGAGAGATTAATGAGCAGAATTACCTACGGTTGGGTGGAGCATGGAAGCCACACAGCCAGTTGCCAATTCAAGTGTTCAACAGATAATTTTATTCCATGAGAATGGTGTTATTAACTTTCAATAATAATTTGTGATAAAAATTTGCCATGGTTTCATGTTTAAATTTCTACGTCTACAATTGAAATGTTTATTGAAAACATGTCGAAGAGTATAATGTCGAAAAACTATTATGAATGGATAAATAAGTAGGAATATCATACATTTTGTTATTTTTTTTGTAAGTTACATCATTATTTGCAAATAGTTAAATTTTATTACAAAGGCCCGTGTTAAATTCCCATGTTACTGTGTAGTAGTTTTGTCCTTACTATGCAGTTCCTAAGTTAAATGCTATGTTTTACTGCATAGTTCAAATGAGTTAAATGAAATGTTCAATGTTATGTTTGAAACAAGTATCCGCATATGTTTTATTGTGCAATAAATGCTCATGTTCTATTTTATCGTAATAGGTAAGTTAAAAAACAAAACTATGTGTTAGATTAGTAAGTAGTGTTTGCATTAAGTGGTAATCTTAGTTTATTTCAAAACCACGGGCAGTTTTGTGTGGTAGTTTTGTTTATTTTAAAACCACATTCGGTTTTGTTTTCCTTAACACATCCTCCATGTGCCAAAACTTGTTTATTGTGTCTTTCAACGAATATTAATTGAATTTAAAAACCATGGGCCAAACATGAGAGGTATTAGTTTTAAATTTACAAGTATTGGGAATTGTAGGATTATATACCAAATTCAATGAGTTGAATTAGTATTAAATATGCAATATAATATGTCAACTACTTTTTATGTAGAGGAAGTTTGGTAAAGTTTTTCCTAAGTATTTTATGGAAACCCCAACTTTGTAGTTCTCTCGCAATTCTTACTGCACATTATTTTCCTAAGTAATTTATGGAAACCCCAACTTTGTAATTATGTCGCATTATTTACTTAGTAAGTTTAAATGAACATGTTGGAAATAATGTTTATTTTCTTGTTTTAAATGTATAATACATTAAATGAGGATTGATTATGTATATAACCTTAAAGTTGCTTTTATTCCATTGTGAATGTTTTTCCTATTTTATGTATGGAAACCCCACTTCGCACTTTTAGGACAATCCAAGCTTAAAAGGATTATGTTGAAATAATATTCTCCTTTGTCTTAATAAAATGGAAAAATGCATATAATGGTAAAAGTTTATTTATAAAATTATATTTCCTAAGTTATGACTACGAAATTCATAGTGGACAATTCCTACAAAGTTAAATACTTCTAAGTACTACTTATGACTTATTGTGATTCTTTTATGGCACAGTAAGTATAAAAATATATATATATACAAAAGAATATAGTTCTTTTCCTTGTGTTGAAGCTCACTCTCACTGTTCACTCCCCATGACATAGTGTCAGAGTTCCTAAGAATGAATTTTTATAAGGAAAGATTTGGAAATATTATTTTCTAAGCCAAACATAATCCAGTAATCATATTTAGTAAAAATAATATATTAATGGTATTGATATGGGTGCATAGCTATATGTTTTATTTATGTCGAAGTTAATTCTTGTTTAATAAATAAATATAAACATATTCCATATGTCAACCTTGTCGAAGTTATTTATTTATGTCAAAATTAATTTTTGTTTAATAAAAAAATATAAACATATTCCATATGCCAACCTTCTCCAGGGTATTTATTTACGTCGAAGTAATTTTTGTTTAATAAATAAATATAAACATATTTCATATGCCAACCTTGTCGAGTATATGTTTATGTCGAAGTATATTATTTATGTCGAAGTTATTTATTTATGTCGAATATAAATTTTGTTTAATAATCATAATATAAACAAAGTCCATATGCTAAATCTCGTATATTGTGCTTAGTATTGGATGGTTTGGTGGTTTTTGAAAACAACATGATGAATTAGTTATGCAAAATAGAAATAATGTTTATGTCGAAGCTTAGATTTACATTTGTTAATATGCCTTGCATGAATAGTATTTATGCTTGAAAACCATAGGTTGTATTAAGCTAAATACCATGGGTTGTATGGGTAAGGAATTGGATATTGAATTTTCTACACTAAAAACATTATTAATTATTATCATAAATAATTTAGGAGAACCATAGCGGTTCCTATGTCATGTTTTTTACTACGTAGGTTTTATTGTGTAGATAGTTTTACTACGCAGGTCATACTAAGCATTGTTAAAAGAAATTATGGATCTTATGGATTAAGTTGAAGCTTCCTCTAATTACTTGTATATCTTTTATGCATTAAAATGCAATTGTATGCATTTGTTATAGATTTGCATATATGAAATACCTACGGTTGGGTGGAGCATGGAAGCCACACAGCCAGTTGCCAATTCAAGTGTTCAACAGATAATTTTATTCCATGAGAATGGTGTTATTAACTTTCAATAATAATTTGTGATAAAAATTTGCCATGGTTTTATGTTTAAATTTCTACGTCTACAATTGAAATGTTTATTGAAAACATGTCGAAGAGTATAATGTCGAAAAACTATTATGAATGGATAAATAAGTAGGAATATCATACATTTTGTTATTTTTTTTGTAAGTTACATCATTATTTGCAAATAGTTAAATTTTATTACAAAGGCCCGTGTTAAATTCCCATGTTATTGTGTAGTAGTTTTGTCCTTACTATGCAGTTCCTAAGTTAAATGCTATGTTTTACTGCATAGTTCAAATGAGTTAAATGAAATGTTCAATGTTATGTTTGAAACAAGTATCCGCATATGTTTTATTGTGCAATAAATGCTCATGTTCTATTTTATCGTAATAGGTAAGTTAAAAAACAAAATTATGTGTTAGATTAGTAAGTAGTGTTTGCATTAAGTGGTAATCTTAGTTTATTTCAAAACCACGGGCAGTTTTGTGTGGTAGTTTTGTTTATTTTAAAACCACATTCGGTTTTGTTTTCCTTAACACATCCTCCATGTGCCAAAACTTGTTTATTATGTCTTTCAACGAATATTAATTGAATTTAAAAACCATGGGCCAAACATGAGAGGTATTAGTTTTAAATTTACAAGTATTGGGAATTGTAGGATTATATACCAAATTCAATGAGTTGAATTAGTATTAAATATGCAATATAATATGTCAACTACTTTTTATGTAGAGGAAGTTTGGTAAAGTTTTTCCTAAGTATTTTATGGAAACCCCAACTTTGTAGTTCTCTCGCAATTCTTACTGCACATTATTTTCCTAAGTAATTTATGGAAACCCCAACTTTGTAATTATGTCGCATTATTTACTTAGTAAGTTTAAATGAACATGTTGGAAATAATGTTTATTTTCTTGTTTTAAATGTATAATACATTAAATGAGGATTGATTATGTATATAACCTTAAAGTTGCTTTTATTCCATTGTGAATGTTTTTCCTATTTTATGTATGGAAACCCCACTTCGCACTTTTAGGACAATCCAAGCTTAAAAGGATTATGTTGAAATAATATTCTCCTTTGTCTTAATAAAATGGAAAAATGCATATAATGGTAAAAGTTTATTTATAAAATTATATTTCCTAAGTTATGACTACGAAATTCATAGTGGACAATTCCTACAAAGTTAAATACTTCTAAGTACTACTTATGACTTATCGTGATTCTTTTATGGCACAGTAAGTATAAAAATATATATATATACAAAAGAATATAGTTCTTTTCCTTGTGTTGAAGCTCACTCTCACTGTTCACTCCCCATGACATAGTGTCAGAGTTCCTAAGAATGAATTTTTATAAGGAAAGATTTGGAAATATTATTTTCTAAGCCAAACATAATCCAGTAATCATATTTAGTAAAAATAATATATTAATGGTATTGATATGGGTGCATAGCTATATGTTTTATTTATGTCGAAGTTAATTCTTGTTTAATAAATAAATATAAACATATTCCATATGTCAACCTTGTCGAAGTTATTTATTTATGTCAAAATTAATTTTTGTTTAATAAAAAAATATAAACATATTCCATATGCCAACCTTCTCCACGGTATTTATTTACGTCGAAGTAATTTTTGTTTAATAAATAAATATAAACATATTTCATATGCCAACCTTGTCGAGTATATGTTTATGTCGAAGTATATTATTTATGTCGAAGTTATTTATTTATGTCGAATATAAATTTTGTTTAATAATCATAATATAAACAAAGTCCATATGCTAAATCTCGTATATTGTGCTTAGTATTGGATGGTTTGGTGGTTTTTGAAAACAACATGATGAATTAGTTATGCAAAATAGAAATAATGTTTATGTCGAAGCTTAGATTTACATTTGTTAATATGCCTTGCATGAATAGTATTTATGCTTGAAAACCATAGGTTGTATTAAGCTAAATACCATGGGTTGTATGGGTAAGGAATTGGATATTGAATTTTCTACACTAAAAACATTATTAATTATTATCATAAATAATTTAGGAGAACCATAGCGGTTCCTATGTCATGTTTTTTACTACGTAGGTTTTATTGTGTAGATAGTTTTACTACGCAGGTCATACTATGCATTGTTAAAAGAAATTATGGATCTTATGGATTAAGTTGAAGCTTCCTCTAATTACTTGTATATCTTTTATGCATTAAAATGCAATTGTATGCATTTGTTATAGATTTGCATATATGAAATATGCATGAAGCTAATGAGTATTAATATATTTTATTATTAAAAAAATGTCTATTACGTCTAATGTGACATTGGGTGTGTTACATTATGTTAATGAATTATTGGGTAATTCTTTTAATCTCGACAAGTATTGTTCCATAAATTCATTTGATTAATATTTAGTACTAAAACAAATGGGAAAATTGGTCTGGTTGAAATTATTATATAGCATTGAGAGATATGTCTTGTGGAATCATATTGCTTACAATGGCCTTTTTCCTTTTGAATTTATAAGAGTTCTCCTTTTGTTAAAATATGTAAATGATTAACTAATAATCTATGCAAAATTATTTGAGTTCACTTATAATCCAGTGTATTTCAAAGAAATTGCAAGCCTTCATTAGTCACTAGATGAGGTTATTACACTAGACATGGATGGTTGTAATATGTTTTAGAAAGATTCATTTGTGTGAGTGGGTAAACCATAACATAAATTTGAAATAAATTTGAAAGATGTAATTGAATTTTTATCCAACCCTATGGCATCCTCATTGAATGTTAATTTTAAAATATCTTGTTTTAACAGTGCCAAATAAGTTTCAGTCTTATCCCTAAAATGAAATTTATAATAATAAATGGACAAATAAATTAAAACATATTTATTAAAATTTTAATATACAAAAAGTGAAGTATTAAATTGTAACACTGATGATGATGTGGATTCTAAATAGAAAATATTTTTTACCAGTTTGAAATTGTAAAACTCTATATAATTAGCAACAAATCTTCAAAAATTTAAAAATTGTGTAATATTGTTGTTAAAATTAAAGCCATAAATTGTATTCCTTAACCCTTGATACTATATTAATTGTAACCCTTAACCCTATCCTCAACAATAAACCATTATACCAAAACTAAATTAAATTGGCCAACAATAACTAACTATTAACCATTATATATAATAATAACATACAATATAATGGTATAATATTATTATATTATATTTCTATTATAAGGTAATAATAATAATAATACCAATAATAATATAATAATGTCAAAATCCCTTGAGTAGGTGTCTTCGCCTCCACCTTATACACGATTGTAGTTATCGAGCTCAATTTTAAGGTTTTGATGAAGTAAAATTGATGGATTTTCTTAGCACCCATTCCACACCAATTTCTCTCTAGCAACTTCATTTGACATTAAATTCAATGAAGATGTTTTGGATCCCAGGAGAAGGGCAACCTCAACTTGAATTTTCACCAGTTATAATCTATACCTCCAATCCCCTTCTATTTTATAGTAAACAAAGTGTTGCCAAAAAAAACTACATTTTCTATGACCTCCATGTGAGAAATATTTGTATTCTTAACATAAATAGAGAAATATTTGTTCTTAACATGAATACTTTTCAGAGCATTACTTAGAGGGAACTTCCATGTATGCTTTTAAGTTTTTTCTACAACCTATTTCTTAACATTAAATTTATTGAAAAAAATAATTTAGCAGAGAATTCAATATATATTTATAGATAATGTTTGTTATAGTTTTGGTTCACCTTTCTATTATACCAACTAGAAGAGAGATGCTCTAAAAAGTAATCAATCAATGAACAAAATTGCAAATTCCGTGAATGGTGAAGCATTACCTAATCATAAGGTTGAAAATAATATGAAGCATATTTTTTCAATTGATCCTAGAATATGTATTCAATTACCCTACCCACAACAACCCTGTACCACAAATCATATATATGAATTAATCCGTGTATTTTTCCATGAACAAGCTAGGGTTAATGCCATCTTGAAATTTTCAATGTTTATATGGATGGTCTCCTTGTCTCTAGCCATAAATGGACTAGGGTCAATGCCAATGTTTGTATGCATTGGATCGTCTGAGAATTGGTGTTTAGATACATAAGCTTTCTTATCCTTGTTTACATGGTTGTTCCATGTTTCCCTCCACATCTCATTCATGCACGTGACAAGAAAATACTTCAAAATCCATGTTCTACATATGTGTATGAAACCTTAAATTGTCCATAAGAAAAAGTTATGAGTTTTAGCTATCAAGCATTGGATTTTTGTATTTTCTTAGTTTGGTGAAAAATGGTTGCTTCAAAATCACATACAAAGGTTATGCCAAAGTCTGAGACTTTGCCTACATCGTACTCTCAAAATATGCAAAATTTGCTTAAATTACTATTATAATCATAGTTTTGTCTCATTTAAGTGAGTGTGAAGGTATTAAATGTTTGTAATAATGCCAGGTATGTAGCTTTAGTTTACCTAAGTTGTAACTTTGAGAGTGTTATTAAACCGTGGTCCATGTTATGATTGTAAGGTTTGGGAATTGGTGTTAACGTATATGTTATGTAAGCCACCTTTTGTCACCCTTCTTCTATAGAGAAAGCTAATTTTTTTGGAAGTTTAAGAAATGATATATATAATATAGGATTTATTATAGTCAATTATATAAACATAATTATGTATATTAATGAAGGACAATTTGACATATAATAACAAAATATAATTTATAAGAAGTTTAAGTATTAGCTTCTATGTATGATAATATCTTTGAAAAAATTGAAATTAAATTTGAATGATGACTGAATGTATGAAACCAATCTAGAGTGGGATAGTAAATAAGATATGATGACATAGTATACTTTTCATCTCTTTAGTTTGATGATGTTCATATAATGTTTAACTTTAGTTATATGAAATGATTTCATTTGGATTGTGATCGTAATAACTTATAATCATTTTATGTCATTATATACATTATGTTGATTAAACATGTTTACAAACTTGATTCTTCATTGATCTTCACGGAAAAGTTGTCAATATTAATCTTACAAAAAGAGAGAACATGCATGCATATCTTACAAAAAAAAATTACAAAATATCTTGAAGTTACATAAAAATTCAATTTATATTTGACATCGTGGTTGTAAATGGTTGTTAAGTTATCATATCCAACATCATAATAATTTTATAAAAACAAATAACATGTAGATGGTAAAATTGGAAATGTTTCATAATTCATTACAGACCTTCAAGTTCCACATTCTTTTAATTCTTATAGAACATGAAGGTTTTAAATGGTAGTTAACTTTTCATATCCAATGTCATCATAAAATGAAGAAAAGAAATTCATCAATTATAGATACCCATAATAAAATGCCACAACAATCACATAAATGTCCAAATGAAACAAGTACATATCACTATTCATTATCATCACCCTGGTTATCTTCCTTAACACTTGGCATGATCACATTGTTGTTCTCAAAAATATGTTTTGATATTGGATTGTGTCTTAGTACGAGCCACCAATCCTTATCCAATACATCAGGGTAAAGGAACACTTGGTAACATAATACTTCTTCTTTTCATTCCACATATTTTTAGATTTGACACATATCATCCCACTATCATGATATTCCTTTACATTATTCTTTTTGAAAGTATCCTACCACTTGCACCTAAAAATACCACATTGGAAGATGAGAAGTCCATTTGCATAATCTCTTCTATCTTTCTGACATAACTTAGCTTCACCTCTATTATGTTATGATCACGATGGCTAGCACAACTAGATTGGTGGAACTCAACCTCCACTCCACAATCAAATGTAACACGTCCATCATCAGTATCCTTAGTGTGAAAATGATATCCATATTCCCACATAGATGGGAATAAATGCACCTAAAAAATGTGAAGAATGGATGTTGTCATATGTTTAGTAATCCAAACAATAATAAAAACATAATACATGTTATAATTCAAACGTGCAATATAAAATTAATTAAAAAGTACACGAAGAGATTATTACTGAGTTGTTGCACCCAATCCCTATGTTTAGTGCATCCTCTGCACCACATGAGTAATGACTAGGAACACCATATTTCTCTTTCATCTAGTTATCCACCCAACTATTGGGACAAATCATTAGCATGTTTTCTTTTAAATGATCAGGATAAGGCAGGCTTCTGCCATTCAATTGTCTAAATTATTTCCTATCACTATCCCATTTCCTTCTCTTCTCTTCATACATTTCAACTCATGGTTGTGTTGCCTCTGCATTTTAAAGAACAAATTTATTGAGGGCTCAATTTTAACATTCGTTGAGGTATTCATGAAATGAAAACGATTAGTATGAGATCAAATATATATGATCAAGTTCATTGTAAATAGTTACTTTGTAGAAATTTTACAAAGGATAAGTAACTTACTCTTTATCATGTGCCTTTTTCCATTCATTTGGAGTATCTCCCTTCTCTTTTGTTCTCATCCCATTGGTTATCCCAAACCACTTTGCTTGGTGTGTCATTGATTTACTTGATGTGTTCACTAGCGTAATAAAACGACTTGGATACTATGTATCCATCCACCATAGACCCCTCGAGTTTTACCCTTTCTTGAACAAACCCCTTCAAGTTTTTCATGTACTTCTCCAAGAAGACCATCCAACGACATGAGACCACCCATCTATTTCAACCTCATCAACTGGGTGAATTAGAAGATGGACATGTAAGTACATCAAACTTGTGGACAGTTCCTTCTCAAACATACAATCAATCTCAGTGATCTCTCGATGCCACCATGGAATGCTATCCATGTGAATTTCCTTTGATGTAATCCAATGTACAAATGCAGATAATTTAGATATGGTTCATCGTAGGGCTTGGGGAAATCATGGTTCACACAACCATGAATAAGAAAAGGATAATAACACTATAAAAACACATACAAAATTAATTCGCATAAAATTGTGAATGTGTAGGATATTATAACCTACACCACAAAACGTGAAGCATGTAATTTACATACATACCCTAAGAAGGTTCAGATGGTCATGCGATTTCAAACCTAACACTTCTTCTTCTACTATGAAGCAACACCATAGAGTTGAACCATATAATGAAGGCACCTTCACACTCATTATAACATTATTTGCTAAAGAAAGATCATATTTCTTCAAAATCCATGCGACATCGCCTTCTTTAAAAGACCAAGAGGTTCTGACCTCTCCTCTACTTTTTTTTTTTGGCCAATGTTTCTTTATGGTATTCGAATAAATAAGACCTCTCCTAACAACAAATGTGTCATTTTTTTTTATGATATGTGTCTCCATAAAGAAGATGAAACATTTTTTAATATATGCATGGGATCTAGTAAGTGGGAAATATTAAGATGCTCATGATATGGAACCTCATAAAACACAGATTTCCTTTTCATCCCCTCAACATAGGCATCGAGAAATTCAGGATCATCGAATGTAGGTTCCACATTTGAAT